>JAVJHY011237107.1:0-14527 GCA_035593235.1 Phascolosoma agassizii | reverse complement strand
AGCGATCTTAAAACCCGTTGGCGTTTAACTCGCAAGACCGCTTTATTGGTTGCCTTGCTGCTATTGGTGGCAATGTTTATTCCGGTTTCGCTTACCACCTTGGCGCCCGTAGAGGTAACTGCAACCAACCCACAAATCAGTGCTGCACCGGTAAACGGGGTTATTAAGGAAATCCCGGTTGATCCAAATTCGATCGTGACGATTGGTGATGTTTTGTACCGATTTGACGATACAGATTTCCGTAACAGGTACCAAATAGCCGAACAAAACGTGCAGGTCGCGTCGGCGAAATTAAGACGCGCGAAGCAGTCTGTATTTAAAACGCCTGAAGAGGCGCACGGTATCGCTATCCTCGAGGCCGAGTTGGCGCGTAGTCAACTAGAACGGGCTTACTCGAAAGAACAACTAGATATGATTGAGGTGAAGGCGACCCAATCGGGGATTGTTCTTTATAGCGATCGCAAGGATTGGATCGGGAAATCGGTGGCGGTCGGCGAGCGGATCCTTAGCGTGGCCGACCCGGACAACGTCGAGTTTAGTGTGAACGTTCCAGTAAAGGATGCGATCGTTCTAGAAGTAGGCGCCAGGGTGAAAATTTATTTGGACGCCGACCCAATAACGCCGATTGACGCAACACTCACTACCGCGAGTTACCATGCCGAAGAACAGGCTGAGCAATCGCTTGCTTATCATGCAACCGCGCAGTTAACGGCTACTGACGCACCACCGCTACGTATTGGCTTGCGCGGAACAGCGAAAGTATATGGGGAAACCGTTCCGTTGTTCTTTTATCTGTTTCGTCGCCCGATTTCTGCGGCGCGGCAATACTTAGGGATCTAGTGCATCCGGCTGGACCAATTGACGAAGACGTCGCGCTGCCGGCCTTACGCGAAGAGTTACAAATACTCCGTGGGTCCCCGCTCATAGGCGGCGCGCCTAGTTGGCTTATTTACGACCCCGTTCAATCCCGGTTTTTTCAAGTTGGCATTGAAGTATTCGAGATATTGTCGCTCTGGTCTGCGGGCACGATTAAATCTCTAATTAGCCGCGCGCACGCGACACTCGGGCGAACGGTTAAAGAGCAAGAGGTAACCGCTGCGATAGCGTTTCTCGCTTCAAACAACCTGACCCGCGATCCACGCTCCAATTCCTATCGCGATTACTTCGAGCAATACACGCGGACACGCCGGTCAATTCTCTCATCGCTCACCCATAGCTATCTATTTTTCCGAATCCCGCTGGTTAAACCGGATAGGTTCTTGCAACGAACGCTGCCTTATATTGAATTCTTGTATAGCAAGGCTACGGCGACGATTATTCTCGCGATAATGTTTATCGGGATATATCTTGTGTCTCGCCAATGGGCGAGTTTTTCTGGTCAGTTTGCCCATCTATTCACGGCCGGAGGCGTCGCCCTATATCTAACGTCTCTGATCGCTGTGAAAATAGTGCATGAGTTAGGGCACGCCTACACCGCGACTCGGCTTGGCGCGAGAGTTCCTACAATGGGTGTCGCGTTTCTAGTGATGATGCCGGTGCTTTACACGGATACCACCGACGCCTGGCGGCTAAAATCGTTTCGCCATCGTGCTTATATTGACTGCGCTGGGATGGCGGTCGAGCTGGCAGTCGCCGGGCTCGCGACATTTTTGTGGGCATTTCTTACAGATGGCATGTTGCGCAGCGCAGTGTTCGCATTGGCAACTACCAGCTGGGTGATGAGTTTGCTGATTAATCTGAATCCGTTTATGCGTTTTGACGGATACTACTTGCTCGCGGACTCGCTAGGGGTGCAGAATCTACAGCCGCGCTCTTTCGCGTTGTCGAAATGGCGTTTGCGTGAATTCCTATTCGGACTCAGCGATCCGTCTCCGGAGCCGTCACATCAATATCGGACGTTTATGACGGCGTACGGGTATTCGGTTTGGATATATCGGTTCTTTCTTTTCCTCGGTATTGCGCTGCTCGTTTACGCACTTTTTTTTAAGGCGCTCGGTGTAATACTGTTTTTCATTGAGATTGCGTGGTTTATTGGAATTCCGATAATGAGAGAGCTGACGGTTTGGTGGAATAGACGGTCCGATATCGTCAAGAGTTCGCGCAGCTGGGTGAGTTTCACCGTGTTGGCAGGGGTTTTCGGGATCCTCTTGATTCCGTGGTCGGGTTCGGCTTACGTCCCCGCTATCTTATCGGCGGAACACGTCAATACGATCTACACCCAGCATGACGCGCGCATAGAGCGCGTCTTATTCTATTCAGGGATGGAAGTAAGTGAAGGCGATCTTTTGTTGGAGTTGCATTCGCCCGCGATTGACAATGAGATCGCCGTCGTCAAACAGGAATTAGCGCTCTTACGCGCGCGACAGGCTCGACGAACAGTGGATCGCAAAGACCGTGACGAAAGCATTGTTTTACAACAACAGTTTGCCGCAGCGACGACACGACTCAAAGGATTAACGACGAACAAAGAGGAACTTCGAGTTAAGGCGGCGTTTCGCGGCACCATCACCGACGTTGATGAAACGTTGCACGAAGGTCGGTGGGTGAACGTTCAGTTGGCCCTAGGAACGCTGGCGGATACATCGGGTAGCGTCGTTCGTGGCTACGTCGATGGGCATAATTTGCGCCGGGTAAAGGCGGGTCAAGTCGGCGTTTTTATTGCGCGCAACATTACTTATCCTGCAGTGGATGTCCGTTTAAAGAAGGTAGCGCCAGCCGATAACGCTGCGCTGGACATTCCTTATCTTGCTTCGATATATGGCGGCGAAATCCCGTCGCGTCTAGGCGACGAGGGCGAAATTACGCCGGTGGATTCTGTCTACGTCGCTGAGTTCGAACCCTTAAACAATGCTAGTCTTCCCGCCCAGGTCTTAACCGGTGTTGTTAAGTTAAAGGGCGAGAAGGAGAGTTTTGCAAAAAAAATATGGCGCTCAATAGCGCGTGTCACGGTGAGGGAACTGGGCGTCTAGCGCCGGCGCCGGGCTAATATTCCGAAAAGGCCGGCGCCAAACAACCACACCACGCCTGGTACGGGCACGGGCGCTGGTGGTATCCCAAATCTAAGCCGGGAGGCCAAGTCGATACCCGAGGCTACACTCAGCGAGGCGCCATCTGGAATGAATATCGTTTCGAGATCTGCCGAATTCCCAAAGTCTGCTTTCACTCGATCTACGGTGCCAGAAATCTTAACCAAGTCGATAAATCTCGGAGGAACCGACTGAAATACGCCGTCCGTATTAACTAGCAGGCCTAATGCGCTAGTTACGTTGAAGGGTACGTCATAGGTAAATGGTACTACCATGGTCGGGAGGCTGCCGCCGGAACCCGGACCACCGGCGTTACTCCCATAGAAGTCTTTCGCAGCTTCCCCGATGACGATCTCCGTTGGATCGCCCATAAAGCGTCGGCCCGTAGTAACTTGGAACCCAGCTCTAGCTAACCGGCGGCCGTCGCTGTTAATGCCGTCCATGGAAAATGCGCCGCCGAGCCGATAGTTTAAATACATTGTGCCGAGACTTCCTGGCGCGGCGTTCGGGTCTGAAATTGTATACCACTCGTTGGCGAGAGCGTTCCCATGCAAGTTCGAGATACTGCCCGAAATCTCAATGGATAATTTTAAGGAAGTGGGGTCGGCGCTGCCACTGGCGTCAGCGAAGCCCACTAGCCGGGTAGCAATAGCACTTTCATCGAGCTCAACGCGATCGTCGAACGACAGCCAGGCCGATGAGATCCCGCCCCCGTCGGAATTATTCCCGTCCGTCACCGAAACGTAATTGAACGACTCGCGCCAATCGATAGAGTTCAATTGGGCAATAGCCGGCGCGCCGAGAAATGTTAGAACTATTATCGTTGTGATTTGAATCCGTCGAGTAGCCATAACTGAACGACCTCGAGTTCGTTGCAAATTAGAAATTCAGGTCACCGGAGGCAGAACATACCATAGGTTGATCCTAGGGGCTTCGGGGTTTCAGCTGATCTGGCAACCAATAGTGTGAAGGATTACCGGGGCGCTTTGCGAGGCAAAGTCACTTGGTGCACCGCAATAACTATCGCGCCAACGAACTGTAGGCTTAGCGAGCGTGATCTCATGCGGAACCCTTCGATCCAAAAGGGGGACATATACCGACTTACGCGAGGCGCCTTTTTGTCCGCCTCTGATCGTCGCTCCGTGAACGTCTGTTGCCGTCGAGGAGCTCACCCCGTTCGAGCGGGCGACGGTTTCGAGCAACAGTTAGCTCAGTACAAACCCTTCATAGCCTTTATCCGCAACTTCCGCACATTTGTCTCTAAACGCCGGTGCACCGCCTGCGTAAAATAGAAACGTGCGCTTCTTGCCCGGGACGTTAGAGCCCATAAACCAGGAATCGGTTTTCGTAAATAGCATTCCATCCGTTAGCGATGTCGCGTGCTCCGTCCAGGCGCGTTCGGCGTCGACGTCGGCTTCGATGCGCTGGAAACCTTGATCTTGCATATAGCCGAGGCAATTACTTACCCAGTCGCCGACCACTTCTGCGCAGCGGGTGAAGTTACAAAACACTGCGCCGTTGACGATAAAGAAATTTGGAAAACCGGCCGTTTGCAGTGTTAGATAGGTAGTAGGACCATCCGCCCATTTATCATTGAGTTTTTGTCCGCCTTTGCCGCGGATATCCATGCGGGTTAGCTCGCCGGTGATCGCATCAAAGCCGGTTGCGTAAATGATAACGTCTAGATCGTAGTCGTCACTACTGGTCTTAATCCCGGTTTCAGTGATGCTTGCTATCGGACTCTCACGCACGTCCACCAGTAACACATTGTCTTGGTTGTACGCTTCATAGTAGTTAGTTTCTAGCGGGATCCGCTTGGCGCCAAACGGATGGTCTTTCGGAATGAGTTTTTCTGCGATCGCCGGATCGTCAATCCGCGCACGGATTTTGTTGCGTACGAACTCTGCGTAGTCCTCATTAGCCGCCTCGTCGGTCATGATGTCGTGAAAGCACCCGAACCATTTGGTGAAACCCGGTTGCGCCCAAATTTCTTCATAGAACGCTTGGCGTTCTTCGTAGGGTAAATCGAACGCACTGCGTGGATCGAAATCCTGCATAAAGCTGGCAAAAGTCGCGTCGCATTTTTCAAATATTTCGTCGTAGCTCGCCTTAATTTCCGCTTGGGTATCGGGATCGATTTCAGAATTACGTAATGGGCAGCAATAATTCGGCGAGCGTTGAAAAACGGTTAAGTGGCCGGCTTCGCGGGCGAGGTGTGGGATCAATTGCACGGCCGTTGCGCCAGTGCCAATAATGCCGACTCGCTTGCCGGCTAAGTTTACTGGCTCATGTGGCCAGCGAGAGGTATGGAACGATTCTCCTTTAAATGATTCGATGCCGGGAATCGACGGCATATGGGTTGCCGATAAAATACCGACCGCTGAGATCAGGATCCTGCAGTGGATACAACGGCCATCGATCGTCTCGACGTCCCAGCCGCCGCGTTCTTCGTCAAAATAGGCGGATTTTATCCGGGCGTCGAATATGATGTGTTCGCGTAAGCCGAACTTGTCGGTAACGAAATTCAAGTAGCGTTCGTTTTCAGGTTGCGCGGAAAAGTGCTCTTTCCAGTCCCATTCTTCTAGTAATTCTTTTGAAAAACTATAGGCGTAGCTATAGCTTTCGGAATCGAAGCGTGCCCCGGGGTAGCGATTCCAATACCACGTACCGCCAACCCCACCGCCGGCCTCGAGAATTTTTGCGTTCAGGCCGAGCTCGCGTAATCGATATAATTGGTAGATGCCGCTGACACCAGCACCGATGACCAGCGCGTCGACCTCGGCCGGCACGGATTGTTCGCTGCTTGAAGATTCTGCAGGTTGCGCTGACATAGTTTGCCTCCTTTAGCGTATGTTCTATTTTCGTACAATATAGCCGACGGATGGCCTCGCGGCGATCAAGGTAGCGAGTCGGGTTATTATTGTCACGTTGACGATAAGCTTGCTAGTAACCCAGCTCGCGTGCTGCACGTTCCAGTACCGTGGTCACCGACCACTTCGTTCTTGCTAAACGCAAGTCGTTACTCGCACCGCTGGCGTAAAGATCCGATGCGCTGATCCAAAATGCCGCGGAACGCATCGCGTAAAGCGCGTTGTAATAGCGGCACACTTGCTCATCGATCGTGAGCCCGGTTGCTGCTTCATAATCGCGAAAAAATGCATCCCGCTCCACCAGATTCGATAGCAGCGATGTCCCTTCTCGGTTTAAGTCGCTTAAGACATAAGCGACGTCGTACATCGGATCGCCGATCACTTGTAGTTCCCAGTCGAGTACCGCCGAGATCACATCGTCTTCGATTAATAAATTACCGGTACGGTAGGCGCCGTGTACGAGCGTCATACGTTCGGTGCTTGGTGCGTTTGCTTCCAGCCAACCGACCAAATCGGTCAAGATCGGCTCGGGTCGTGGTGCGGCAGCCGCAATGAGTTCTCGCCATTTTGCGATTTCGGCCCGCGCGAATGCGGTCCCAGTTTCGGGTACGCCTAGAAATTCGAGACCCGCCGATCGCCAATCGAGGTTGTGTAATTGGGCTAAGGTTTCGGTGAAGCTCTGCGGTAGGCGTCCGCGTTTCGATGCGGCCGTGTAGTAGGCGCGACCGTCGCGTCCCCATGGGTTTGGACATTGGCCAGCAACTTTTTCCATGATAAAAAAAGGTGCGCCAAGAACCGCTGAATCGCTTTCGAACCAATAAGGTTTTGGAGTTGCGAGCGCGGTGGACTCGAGGCACTGAAGTACGCGGAATTGCTCTGCGAGATCTGACAAGTGTCGCAGTAACGCATTTCCGGGATCGCGCCGCAAGCACAGGCCCAACTCGTGGTCCGCACCGTTTTCCCGATATTTGAGATCGAAAAGCCACGTTTCATGTGACCATCCCACAGCAATTTGGGAGAGATTGGTAAGCTCCAGCGCTTGTGCGTCTGGTAGGCGGGCTTTCAGGTACTCGCAGATCTGGCTGGGTTGTGGGCTTGCTAGCGTCGCTGGTGAGCTCACCGACTGTACTCCATCTCGCGATCGATGCTAGCGCGTAGTGTGGTACGGATTCGGCTAAGCAATGCTTGGAATGTCGGTTCCTCCAGTTGGTGAGCTGTACCGTAAAGTGCTTCAATCAAGCGGACTAGCGATACTTTGTCGGTAAGTTCTAAAATCGCGCTTGTCAGTTCACTCGGCAACTTATAGTCGTAAATCAGTTCTCTGAGGTCGGTACCCAGGGTGGCGTACTCTGCTGCTTCTGCATTTCTATGTGCACTTGTAAGCTCTATCTGAACGGACAGTTTCTGAGTGATTACGGCCGCCATATAAGCTTGCGTTTTCGGATACTCTTCGCCGACCGCCGGCCCGATTTCTGATTTGAGCGTCTTTGATATCCGCTCTAGCAACTCCGATTCTGTCATTGCTGATGGCTACTAGTCGATTCCGTATTTGCGCTAACAAAAGTATTCGCGAATTCCCTCAACCTGAATTTCTGAATTTTACCGCTCGGGGTTCGCGGGAATGCCGTAATCACTTCTAAGCGTTCCGGTAAGTACTGTTTAATCGCGCCTTGCTCGAGAAGGTAATCCTTCATCGCATCGAAATCGAATAAAGCGCCATCGTGTAATGATACAAATGCGCAACCGCGTTCTCCAAGTCGGGGATCGGGCATGGCGACTATCGCTGCGTCCTGGACCGCCGGATGTCGGTATAGTAATTCTTCAATTTCGACGACCGGAATATTTTCCCCGCCGCGAATAATTAAATCTTTCGATCGGCCGGTGATGCGGATATAACCATCCGCATCCATACGCGCGTTGTCGCCCGTTTCAAACCAAAAATCCGCGTCCATCGCGTAAGCTTCGGGCCGATTCAAGTAGCCGACGAAAGTCGTTGCGCAACGCGATTGCAGGCGACCTTCGGTATCACTCGGCACGATCGTACCGCTTTCGTCGACCACTCGAACGGCTTGGCCCGGGAGCGCGCGGCCGTCAGTTTCGATCACTTTCGTTTGAGAGTCGCCCGGATAGGTCGCTGTCGCGATGCCCATTTCAGTCATTCCCCAAGCGCTCATGACATATAGATTCGGGTAGCGTTGTTGTGCTTTTTTTATAAGGACGCGCGGAATTGGCGCACCGGCGCAAAGAAACAACCGCAACTGTGATATGTCGTGTTCGCCTGTAACCGCGCTACCTACAAGATCACTCAGAAAGGGTGTCGAACCGAGTGTGACGGTGCAAGCTTCCGCAGCCATGATCTTGATTGCTTGCTGCGGGTCCCAAATATCTTGCAGTACGCATTTGTAGCGTTTGAACATCGCCAGCACGCAAGCATACATAAAGCCCGTTTGATGCGCGAGGGGCGATCCCATGAAGATCACGTCGTCGTCCTTTAGCCCAAATAAATCGTTCGCGAGTAGCGCCTTGCATAGCAAGGTGTTGGCGGTATGCATGACGCCTTTGGGTTCCCCAGTGGTGCCCGAGGTATACATAATTTCGGTGACATCGTTGGGACTTGGTCGCCGCTCGGCGAATAGCTTTGTCGGATTTGTTTCCGTTTCCCACGCGCGTGCCAAAATGACATTTTCGAACGACGTTGCGGGATTTTTGCCGCCGACGACGAGGACATGCGATAGATGGGGGAGGGCGGTTGCTAAATCGACTGCCATCGATGTGTACTCGAAACCGCGAAATTCGCGCGGCACGATAAAGGCCTTCGCCTCGGCGAGGCCGAGCATGAAACTTAGCTCGCGCGCACGAAATATTGGCATGAGTGGATTGATCACCGCACCGATACGAACGCAGGCCGCGTAAATCGCAGCAAAGTGCCACCAATTCGGTAGCTGCACGGCGACAACATCGCCGCGTTGCACACCAAGCCCGGCCAGCGCGCTCGCGATGCGTACGGAGTAACGTTGCAAGTCGGCATAACTCAATCGTGATGTCTGTCCAGACATCGTATTGTGATCGACGATTGCAAGCGCAGTTGGGGTGATAGCCGCGGCGTCATCCAAGTATTCGGTGATTAGACGATCCAACCAGAGGCCATTGTCGCGCATGGACGCGATACGCGAGGGCGACAATATGGATTCAAAATTCATGCTGGTCGCGCTAGTGCGTAGCGCCTGGTTACCTAACGAGACCTTCGCGGCGCATGCGCGACCACCGGTGGATCGGCCACATATCTTGATCTTCGCCCCAGCCGGTCTGCCCGTCTATTTCCCAATGTATGACGCTGTTGATATCGATGAACGTATGGCGGTTAATTATGATGCGATTCACTGGTTTGCCGATTGCATTAAGTTTGCGCCCGAGTGAGTCCTCCGCATTAAGACGGATCTGTGTGACCCATCCGGTTTGCGCATCACGAACGACAACGCGTTCCCCGTGCGCAAAGCTCGCTGTTACGTCGTCGTGTCTGAGAAATCCGTATGCGATGTGATCGCCGTCAGTGCGTGAATTAGTGACGGCGAGAAAACCGTGCGAGCCGTCGACAGCGCCGGTGACGTAGGCAGCTTGCCGAGGACGGTTTTCGGGGCGCCGCCCCCACGTGCGATCGCGCATGGCGATGCAGTCAATTGCGATCGTCTCGCCAGCGAGGGTAATTTCGCCCCTAACCCTGCCGAATTGGTCAAAATGGTGCGCACTGCCGAACGTAGAGCGGGCGCCAGTGAGTGGTTCAGGAGCCATCGTGCCGGCGAAAACTAAGTTGGCCTGTAAGCGCTCGCCATCATCGCAGCCAATGGCGTAGCGCATGCACGGTTCCAGTACTTTGATCGATACACCGGTGGGTAGCTGGCAATCCGCAAGATCGGTGTCGCGCGGTAATTTCAACGCCGAGTAATTGGCGGAATATAAGACCTCCCAGGGTAAGGAGGCTTGGTGATCCCAGAACCAGGCGCCGCCGGCGACCGTCCCGATGTTCGGCCGTACCATGGTATAAAACCAACCCCCTAGTTGGCGTTCGGGATGATGAAATGAAAACCACGCAGTTTCGGTAGCCCACCATTCATCACCCATCACATCGAAATGGAAATGATCATCGTCCGGGGTGAATGCTGCGTTAGTCATCGGTATCTCGATGCGCTCAAGTGAATCAAGCCACCTCTCATTGTAAATGCTGTGACCGATCGCGACCATACGGTGCTTGCCGACGGGAATGACATTTTTTCACTTAGCACTAACGTTGTGTCCATTCGAGTGGTCGGCCAGTTTATCGCAGTTCGTGAAAATCCGTTGATAATATACGAAAAGCTTCCTACAAATTTCTAATGAATACTTCAGTGTGAAAGCTGTGCAACTGGAAAAATTTGGTTGCGTTGTAATAGCTGGTATTTAAAGATCGCGAGAACCGCCGTCGCCGGTCGCGAATGCTCGAATGGCATGTGGATGGAAACTCATGATGAGTATTTGCACCATGTCCGTGGTGCTAAGGGTGCGCTCAAGACGAGTAACTACAGTACTCCTAAATGATGCCGCTCTGGCTCGAATAACCTCGAAGCGTCGCTCGAATTAGTAATTATCACCGGTACCGTCCGAGTCAGCACTGATCGCGCGGTCCTTCTCGAATTAGCAAGTGGCCTCAAGCCGAAGATTGTGTTCCCGAGACGTAATGGAAAGTAACGACGTAGCCGTTGCGATATCGAAATCGTCCAGACCAGTACATTGTCCTAAAACGCTTTCCAGATTGCGCAAGTCGCAGTCGATTGTTCGATAATTCAGACGAACTAGTTCGCTGCAGGCGCGCAGTTCGAATAATCTAGCATGTTGCTTTCGCGCGATTTGGCGTGCGTCAACAAAATACGTAAAGGCATTTTCTGTGTCCCCACGCACTTTCGCCGATCGCCCGCGAAAACGTGCGATTTCGGCATCGTAGAATGGTTGATGCAGTGCCTTCGACAATTCGCTCGCTCTATCCAACATCTTGATTGTGTCGCAGAGACGGTGATGGCCGTGGAGCTCCGCGAGTAAACAGGCTATCCACGGTGCCCCACCTTTATTAACCGCGGTAACTGCGTCAGCGGCATCAGCGAAGCGGCCGATCGCGGCGATGTCCCCGGCCATTGCGCGGGACCAGTTCACCGGTAGCGCGCCAAGCGCCTGTAGTCCGATAAATCCTTGCTCATCGCAGATACCCAGCGCGCGATTCCCCAAATTCAGCGAAGCGCCGTAGTCGCGCCGCAACATTGCGGATATTGCACACCATACATACTTATGGGCGACTCGATATAAATCAGGCTCGTCGTTTTCAATATTTTCTCGATCTAGGCTTTTCGATTGATGTAAATCGCCCGCAATCGCGTAGACCCATGCTGCCCAAGCCATGATCGATCCATGGCCGCCTGATCCGATCGGGATATCGGTTGGCGGTATCGTCCCGTTCATGCTTTTCTCGCAGATCCGAATAGCCTTGTGCACGTCGCCGGAAAAGAGTGCGACTGCGGTTTGTGCGGCGCTGCCAAGCGACTCGAACAGCGGCACTTCTAGTTCTCGACCCGCCTGGACCAAGCGTTGGCCCGTATCGGCCGTTTGGGAAAGCAATCCTGAGCTTAGGTAACTCGACCAAAGACCATCCAGCGAGGTGAGTAGCTCCGGCGCATTTGGTTGAACTGCGCACAACGCCTCACAACGTTTCCACGCTTTCAGTGTTTCTGGGCTACCCCAACCAATCCTCATCGAGAGTGCTTGCGCACGCGGTAGGCATAGATCGAGCTCACTCGGTTGCGCTTTGTCAGGGAGCACGCTTTTGAGTGCCAGGCCGCGATCGAAATGTGCGATCGCTTCTGCATTGGCGCATCTGGTCATTGCGCGCAATCCGGCAGATAACCACCAGTAGATGGCCTCGTACGACGACGCGGCGGAGAAATGCTCGGCGACCAGTTCGGGTTGTTGACGGGCGATTTCGGGTAAGTCGATCAAAGCGCGGGCAATGCTTGCGTGATAGCGTTGCCGTGTCGATCGCATTAGCGTTTGATAAGCCGCATCACGGATTAATTGATGTCTGAAGAGATACGTAGTATTCGGCCATGAGCCCCGTTCGTAATAAAGCCCAGCGTCGACCGCAGATTTAAGCGCAGCACGAAGATCAGCTTCAGGCAGTTGCGCAACCGCTCGGATTAACTGGTAGGTAAATTCCCGTCCAACTACCGAACTCAATAATGCGAGATCTCGAATTGACCCGAGATTATCGAGACGGGCCATTAGCGGATCTTGGAGCACCGTCGGAACGGAAGTGTCCTCGCAGGCCGCCCAGTCGCGTCGAGTTGCATCGAGAGCACTGTAAGACAGCTCTTCAGCAAATAGCGGTACGCCATCGGAGCGCGCCACGATCGCTTGGTGCATGGTTTCCGGCAGCTCACCTCGCGTATCGATCGCAGTCACGATTTCATCAATTTCCGAATCTTTAAGCCGACTAACCGAGAGTTCCCGTTGATGAATTTCCGGTTCCCATTGCGGTTCGAAACTGGGTCGAAAGGTCATTAGCAAAAAGAGTTTTGACTGCGGTATTTTGGGTATCAAGGCACGCAAGAATTCGAGACTTGATGGATCGATCCAATGTAGGTCTTCGATCACAAGTACTAAAGGTTGGACGTGACTAAAGCGCTCAGTCCAGTCTGTCAGGAGGTCGATCGTTTGTTTGCGCCGACCGGATGCCGTTAGTGTGTCGCCGTATAACGTATTTATCGGGGCTAACCCGTGTAAACTGGACAATAATTCGATCGCGGACTCGTGATGTAGTCCGATACGGTTGAGGTTTTGACGAATTTTATGCTGTTTAGTGTCGCGTGTGTCGCCGACATTAATTTGTAGTGCTTGGCGTTGTAGTTCAACAATTGGGTGTAACGCCGAGTTTTCGGTTTGCGCCGAACCCCGCGCGTCAAGCCATAAACACGAATCCTTCGGTAGACCTTCGCGAAACGCCTCAATTAGCCTTGATTTCCCAATCCCCGCGTCGCCGCGCAGCGATACGATTTGCCCCCAACCGCCAGTCGCCCGCAGCCACCGCTGCTCGATAATGCCGAACTCATTCTCGCGCGCAACTAGCGGAATTAATTTATACCGCCATTGCTGCCCCATGACAGAGGGTGATCCGATCGCACTATTAACGGAGAACACCCTCACTTCATCAGAGTAACCTTTCAGCGACATCGTGCCGACGTCGCGCATTGAGAACTCCTCGCCCACCAGCACTCGTGTGTCGTAGCTCGTTAGAATTTCGTTAGGTTTCGCGAGCGCTTGTAAACGTGCTGCGAGGTGCGGCGTATCGCCGGTGGCTAAGGTTTCATGGTGAGCGTTGCGGCCTATCGCGCCAATGACGACCGGCCCGCTATGAATACCGATACGAACTTGGATAACCGTTTGTCGGGGGAGGGCTAGGCGATTTTTCGTGACGGCGACAGATATTTCTAGTGCTGCTCGGATCGCCCGTTTTGCATTGTCGTCAAAGGCCGTGGGATAGCCGAAGTAGACCAACGTACCATCGCCCAAATACTGAGCTACTGACCCGCCGAAGCGCTCGACGATGACGGTAATGGCGTTTTGAAACTCGGTGATTAGAACTCCCCAATCTTCGATATCCATCGATTTCGATAACGCCGTCGATTCGACGATATCGCAGAACATAACAGTAAGGTGACGCTTCTCTGCGTCCGAGGTTGCCAGTAATCTCGATTCTCTCATTGTGGAACTATCGCCTCCGCATTGAGTTTCCCTGAAGTGGAGCCCGGTGTCGCCACGACACGAGGCCGCTTGGCCCCATCGGGAAACCTGAACGTGGCGAATACCGATGCGACTTCGTCCGCTGCTACAAATAATTAGGTTTAGCGGTGTACGGCCGAGGATTAGGCCACAAACTCAGGTCTAAGCCATGTGCAAAATCACACCCGTGGTTTTCTCGCGGCCATCGAAGGGTTGGGAGGGGCCACCATTGCGCGAGTAGTCTCTATGCGCTTTTTGAGAGTGCGAACGCCGCAGGATTTTGTTCTGTGGGACTTTGCATGCACTGCTTTTCTGTGACATGTTCCTGTGAATGGAATGCAATGCAGCGCTTAAATCACAAATCGAGGACAACCTCGCGCAATTCGCGATCGATGTTGCGGACGCGCAAGCCGGGCACAGTGCCGCTGTGGCGGTAGGGATTACAGATGGTGGGTTCGGCGCCGGTGTATCTGGGATGCCTAGCTACGATGACTGGCAAAGCCATGCCGCGCTCATATTAACCAAGCGTTCTTCAAAATTACGTAATCATCCCGGCCAATGGGCCTTGCCCGGCGGCAGGGTAGACGCCGGGGAGACCGCGCAACACGCGGCCTTGCGGGAAATGCGCGAAGAGATCGGGCTCGAACTTAGTGAGCGCGCAATAATTGGCCAGCTGGACGATTTTATTACGCGTTCCGGATTTATCATGACACCGATCGTCGTGTGGGTTGGACCGCATCGCGAACTGACGCCAAACGAAGCGGAAGTCGATTCGATTCATCGCATTCCGATTTCGGAATTTCTACGTGAAGATGCGCCAATGCTAAACGAGGC
>JAVJHY011237106.1:0-63713 GCA_035593235.1 Phascolosoma agassizii | reverse complement strand
AAGAAGAAGAAGAAGAAGAAGAAGAAGAAGAAGAAGAAGAAGAAGAAGAAGAAGAAGAAGAAGAAGAAGAAGAAGAAGAATTCAGGAACGTTGATGGTCAGTTGATCTTCAACCTTTTCCTCCAATGCGAGGTAGCCAACTCCTTTTTGGTGGATTACATTCCAGCGCGATCGTGGGTCGGCAGACGGCTCACGGCACGTATCGCACGCAAAACCAAGAAGAAGTTCTTCAAGTGGACTGAATTTAACAAAAGACAGCGACGCCAGATGCAGAAAGAGGCATTTGGCATAACCAACTAAGAATCAACATGCCCTGATGCTCAGCCGGGAGAAACACAGTTCGTGTTTTCAGAAGTAAACTGCCAGAACTTCAAACTCTGGCACAGGATCACAGCTGGCTTAGGCTCATGCTGCAAGGAACTGCGCCCCCTGGCGGCTGGGGCGGGGTTTTTGAGGGGTTCGACATCGCCGCCAATAACAAAGAGGACGCGATGGATCAGCTGGCCGCGCAGTTGATTGCTGCCAAGCGGTTCAAGTCGCTCGATCAGGTCGCCGACATGTTGAACGAAGGGTATTGCCGACGCCCTGGGTCACGGTGCCGCCCCAAAACCCCAAACCAGAAACCTTTTTCGCAGGTAGCCGCAACTACTACAACGCCAGAGACTTCTACCAAGGTGGATTTCCCCTATGAACTCTGGGAGAACACTGCGAAAAATTTTCTAGGCATCGCCGCGCACAACGTAGACAGCTACAGGAACGCCTTCTTTACCTTCGCAGACATCTTGCACCCTGAGTCGGCGATTGGCGACAAAAAGCGCTCGGAAAAGCTCTGTCTCTACCTCTCTGCCGCTAAGCTCGTCAAGCTGAAGACCCCGCAGCAGTGTCAACGACACTACTATCGTTGGATCGGGTTCAATGCACGCAAGGAAGGAAAACCTGTCCCCACGTTCGAAGAACTGGCCGCCAAGTATCACTGGCCAATAGCATGAGACAAGACATAGAACATAAAGAGTTTGTCGAAGCACTTGCAAGCTACGACAAAAGGTTTAAAGGGTTCAGGGATTTTCTGATTCTTGCAGTTAAAGCATTGTGCCCAGAAGTTTCGGCCTATGGGGGCAACTTGTTGCTTTACTGCCCCGAACCGTTAAACAGTGGCCTACGGACAGTATTCAAATACTTCCACAAAGGCGACCTGAAACTCACGATCTACGAGAACCTAGGCCGGTTTGAAGTTTCGGTACCTGAATGCGGGCAGAGGCTGGTTGACTGGCAACTCAGGAACATCACCACAAAGCGGGCTGGCTTGTCTTTGCTCAAACCAGAGCAGGCGGAAGAGAATGCATGGGAGCTGGAGCCCGCCTACGTCTTCTGCCCCTACAACGCCTTCGACGGTGAACAAAAACCAGAGCCACAGGACTATGCCAAACTCAGGTTCATGCAAGGCTTCAAGCTCTACCACGCCAAATAAAGTTTTTATTGTTTGTCAAGGAAAAGCCGCGTAGGTTCAACTCTTTATGGCGACACTTCAAGACGGCCCGAGCAACACCCGTAACCGATCGAACACAGGCGCGGCAATCCGTGATCTCTGCGATCAATGGATGATCGACTACTGTGCCTGGTTCAGCGACAAAGCCAAAGTGTCCGGGTTCTACTCTGGCAAAGTGACCGAGAGCCAGGAAGATCAACAAACCCTTGGTCTTCAGAACCATACAAACATGCTGACGGGTCGCCGGGTGATCGCCTCAGCGAAAGATGAAACTTTTTCACTGTTCTTGTCGCCGCAGACGCTCATCGCCGCCAAGCTCAAAAGTTTCTCTGGCACCCCCAGCGAGAGACTCAAACAAGAGCAGACCTACACTCGTCTCATGGACGAGTTTTTGCGTACCGAGGATCCCCTTTTCATGGACGAGATGGAGTCCCTGTCCGATACGCATGTCGTCCATGGCGACGCCTTAGTCCACTTCCCACCGGAAGATGAGGGCTGGAGGCCTGTCCATGCAGAGATCCTCACCGACATCGGTTCACCGCAGAACCCTTCGGACGATAACTTCTTCCGCTGGGCGATTATGTCAGATATCCAATTGGCAGACGTGCTGAAGGCAGTGGCAGAAGACAAGGAGGGTTGGACACAGCACGCCAGACCATTCTTGAAGAAAGAGTGGAACCGGCGCTACAATGACATCGAGAACGGCATCTCCCACAGCGCCTTCGATGACGGGTTGCAGATGTACAGCCAACTCACTGCAACTGAGTGGGAGGAGCACGACCAGGCCACAGCCAACGACCTCTGTGATTTCATCACCCAACGGTTCAAGTGCTTCTACTTCTACCAGAAGGATTTTGACGACCCGGCAAACACGGTCGTCGATCTCTACATCGTCGCCCGGTTTGAAACCCGCGACGATGAGACGGGAGACCCGCTCCTCTACAAGCGCAAGGCAGCGTACTCAGACGTTCGGCACGCCCTGCAAGAGTTCATTCTCGACGGAAACCTCGGGGTAAACTCAACATTCAGCTCGATCAAAGGGCTAGGGCATCTGAATTTCGTACCAGACTCACTGACCAACCTACTACTCTCGGTTCTCCAGAACAGTGCGATCGACAAATCAACTCCTCTCTGGCAAGCAGTCAACGTCTCGGACTTGAAGTTGCTCGAAAAGTGGATGAACAATGGCTACAGGGCCAACTCAGTTCTCCCCGCAGGGCTGGAGATTGTAGACAAAGGCAAGATTGGTGCCTCGGTTGGTGAAGCACTGAACCTGATCGGCGCAGTGCAGGCCCAGAGCAACGCCAACGCCATCGGGCACACAGGCACATCGCAAGGCGGCCAAGAGGAACTGCGCGTCCAGGCGCTCAGCAGGCAGCAGAATGACTCTCGTACGTCAAACAACCGCACGTTGAACTTCGTTCGCAAGATCAACTCACTCTGCAAAGAGGTTGGCCGCCGCATCGCTGGCACCCTCTACGACACCATCCCGCTATTCGACCTCAACTCGACCAAAGACCGCGCCCTGATGGAGCTGCGCGAGAGGATGCTCGAAGAAGGCGTTGAGCTAGAATGGTTCTTCCCTGAGAACATCACATTTTCCTACGTTCGGGTAGCTGGTAATGGTGACCCGCAGCAAAGACGCCTGATCAATGAGCAACTCTTACAAAGAATCGCCCTGATCCCCGACGAAGAGCGCCCGAACGTGCTCAAAGAGTGGTATGCCGGACTCTCCGACGACTGGGAGCGTGCAGAACAGATATTTGGACAGGGGGGTCAGCGTTCGACAGACCCGACGCAGCTGGCGTTCATGAAAATTGGCACAATGCTGTCAATTCAGACCCCGCTTCCGGTAACAGCGGAGGATCTTCCTGCCATCTCCCTTCCCCCAGCGATCAAGACGATGGAAGACATCGTCAAGAAAGCAGAAGGACAAGGAACTTTCGACCCTGGCAAGCTGGCTGGCTACATCGCCGTTGGGCAATGGGCACAGATGCTTGTGCAGAAGCTCGAAGGGCTGGGCGACCGCGACCTGGCCAAAGTTTACGAGTCGCAGATTCAGAATCTCTCTTCCCGCGCCGAAGCACCGCGCAAAGCGACCGAAGAGCAACAAGCCCGCGCACAAGACCCAGAACTTGCGATCAAGGAAGCCAAGCTTGGGCTCGACGAACGCAAGGTCGCTGTCTCCGAGCAGGCACTCGCGCTTTCCGCTGCGGACAAGCAGTCCAGATCACTCTTCCAACAGAATCGCGCAACGTCCGCCGACTACGATAAGGCAGCCAAGCGCCTGGAGAAAGAGGAACGTCTCGAACTCGACCGCACGCGCGTAGCGAAAGAGGTTGCTGTCGAGGCAAAGAGGCTTGAGCTTCAAGCCAAAGAACAGCAAGACGATTCATGACAGCAGCAGAGACCAAAGAGAAAGAAGAAAAAATATGTGGGCTGTGTGACCACTACTTTGAAGGTAAGTGCGGCATGTGGCATATACCTGTCAGCACTGCATCGACGTGTTCCAGGTGGACGTTAAACGAAGAACTGAAGACAGAGACAGATGATTCATGACAATAACAATAGAGTCTGAAGGGATCAAAAGAAAGATAGAAAAACCGCTCAGGGTTTGCGCGGACAAGGGGGACGTCCAATCGATCATAAGGTGCCTGCAAGATGCACTTGACAGCAGTTTCACTTATGGGTAGATAGACATATACCCAAGAGTAGAGTGGCCTTCTGATAGCCAAGCAGAAGACTGGAACACCAGGAAGTCTACTACCACATGACAGGATTCTCAATAGCCCACCAGACAGCTCTGACAAGGCACCTATCAGAAGAACTCGCAGGAGAAGATCAGAAGATAGCTGTGCTCTACTCCAAGTTCGCGAGGAGCCTGAAGGGAGGTCTGACCAATGTGGCAATCAGCGTTGGAGCGGACGCTGAGATTGACTATGAGACCAAAGGCCAACTTCTAAGCATCATTTCACTGATGAGCAATTCTGTCTCACAAGCCTACGAGACCAATATTCAAACTAAGCAAGCCAAAGCCCAACTAGAAACCCTATCCAGATAGAACATGGCAGACGACGACTTTTCAGACATGACGGCAGACCTCGAAGCTGAGGCTGATGCAATTGACGTAGAATTCCAAGAGAAGGCTTTCGGCATCAAGCCCGAAGACCAGGAGAAACCTGAGAAAAAGAAACCAGTAGCTGAGGAGACAGAAGAAGAAGAAGAAGAAGAGATCCCCGCAAAACCAAAACCCTTGGACGGAGACGACGACGACGCACTCGACATCAACTTGCTAGGGGTCGAAGAAGAAGAAGAGGAAAGCGATGAGGAGGAGGACGATGAGGCAGAAGCAGAAGACGACGACGGACATAGCGGGTTTGATCTGAAGGACGTTCTCAAGGAGATCGAGGGCATGAAGATGCCCAAACTCCGCACAGCCTATGCCACAGCAAAAGCTGAAAAAGAGCAAGCCAGTCTGCGCATCTCTGAACTCGAAGCAGAGGCAGAAGAACTTTCAGCCAAGGTTGAGGAAGCAGAGACCCAGGTAAAGCGGTCTCGCACCGCAGTTCCAAAGGCAGACATCACCACCTATGAACCTTTCAAGAAGGTCATGGATGATTACAACACCGCAGTCAACAGCACCTACAACGAGATGTCTTCCTCTGCCAATCGGCAGGCACTGCGCAATAACGCGATGGATTTGAGCACCCAGCTTGCCAAGATCCAGAAGCTCGACGGCGACGAGTACGACACTCAGCGTGCGGCGTTCGTTGAGCGCATTGAAGACCAGTTTGGCGAAGACTCTAAGCAGGTGATGTCATTCGCTACCAAGGCCGCCACTCTCCAGGAGAAAGGAGCCTCAGAGCGCGAAGCTTTTGACAAAGAGTCAGAGGAGAACTCAGTAGCGTTTCAGAAGAAAGCTTACGACAGCTACACCAGCGACATTCAGCAAATGTTTGGCAACTACTTCGAAGTCCCTGACAAAGTAGCCAAGGAGAACCCCTTCACCCTGCGTGCCTACGTCGGCCAACTTCTCAAAGGCCCAGAGGCCAAGAAGATGAAGAAGATCATCGAGAAGGATCTCGCGGCAGTCACACGGCTGCACGGCGGTATTGAGCCTTTCAATGCGAAAGACGATCGCTGGCGCGGCATGGATGAAGACACCGCACGCGACCAGTGGATCGAGGAATACGATCGAAACGAAAAGGCCCGCACCAGTATCGCCCCCGAGGTCATGTTGGAAGGCGCTATGCAACGTAGGCTCTTCCCACTGCTACTGCGTCGGCTGCAAAAGCTCGAAGGCAAGCGTAGCTCCGCCCCAGCGATCAACGGCAAAGCCGACAAAGGCAAACTAAAGAAACGGCTCAAGCCAGAGCAGGAGCTTGAGGAAGCAGAAGCAGAGTTTGGTCAGGCAATCGACGCGATAGGGTGAAAGCACTGACTCTAACAATGCTGCTCCTGGCAGCTGCCCCAAGCTGCACTGCCTACAAGTCTGACAGCGTCGCTTTTGCGTCGGTCGGCACCAACTTCGGGCTCACTACAGATGAGGGCGTGTCAAATGCTGGAGGGCTGTCTGGAGCTACAAATAGTTCTACAAAAGGACAACGGCAGATCCTATCGACAGAGAACAACGCACAACCGTCGATTGCCTTTGCAGATGGCACGGTGATCACAGGAACCGTTGACCAGACTAGCGGGCTCAGGGAGATCGGCAATGCTTTGAAGAACCTTGCCACGATTGCAGGGCTTCGAAGCATCTGGGGGACAGGGCTCAAAGAGGCCGGAGACACGGCCAGAAAAGCCCTGCAAAATTGATACTCCCAAGGGAGCACATACCTCTAGACTTGCAGGAGACGATCCTGCCCATCTGCCCATGCGGTTGCGAATCTGTCAACGCCTCAGAGTTGCCGTGCCCTTACACTGAGACAGAGTGGCCGGACTATGCCCAGCTCGCCTGGGACATCCACCAATACAGTTGGATCGACGTAGAGCGAGACTACATCCGCCGCGAGGACTATTTCGACGATCCCCTCGTCCACAACATGCGTCATCTGCGGCTACTCATGCCGTGGGTGACGCATGACCCTAATCTTGTCCGGCTGATGAAAAACATGCTGGAGCTGAAAGGCAAGAAGAAGATCCACTCACTGATGGGTCATGCCTCCTCTGGTAAGACCAATTACATCGTGGTGCGTGGGTACCGTTCGATAGACTTATGGCCACATAACTCAGAGGTCTTCGTCGCTTCACCGACCAAGACCGCAGGAACGTATCTTCTATGGAACGAGTTTGAGAAAGCCTACTGGCAATTTCAGACGCACCCTAACAAAGACCTACACATCTTCCGAAACGGAACAGTGCTCTCGGTGAACAACCGCAAGGCAGGTGTCGGAACGATATCTTTTGTTGGCCTGCACAATGTCGGAACGATGCGGGGCAAGAAGATGTTCAATCAGGACGTAGGTGAACTGATCGTGGCAATGGACGAGATTGGCGAATTCCCTAATGCCTCCATGCTCGACATCATTGCCAACTTGAAGTCGCAAAACAACTTGAACGTGATCACAGGCACCAACTTCCGTGACCTGCATGGACTAGACGGACGGTTCCATGAACCCTCCGGTAAAGACTGGACGGACTTGAACAGGGAGACAGATTACGACTGGGACACGGCACTCGCTGGCCTGTCCTCACGCTTGCGCGCGAAGATGAGTCCTAACATTGTCATGGGGCAGAACTACTACCCCTACTTGCTCACCGACGCAGGGCACAGAGAACTTCTCCAATATGGTGAGAACTCGCCCGAGTATCTTTCTCAAGGCGACGCCTTCCCTTCGGTCAACTCGATCTCACGCACGCTGATCACCACCGAGGACATTATCGGCGGCAACACCTATGAGGACGTGAAGTTCAGGGAAGCACCGAAGAAGTTTGCTTTCCTCGACCCAAGTTTCAGCTATGGCGGTGATGCTGCTGTTGCCTGCACCGTTGAGGTTGGAACCACCGAAGCAGGAGAAGAGAAAATCCGCATCATAAACATGGAGCGACTACTCATCGCTGAAGCGATGCTGTGGACACCGGAACTAATCGAGCTGGCGATTAGGTTTCGCAAAGGGAGCCCACTCAAAGAAGGAACCGAGATCAAAGAGAAGATCAACATCATGGATCTCTCGTCCCTCCAGTACGGAGCATACCTCTCGCGCAATGGCGTTGAGTTCAACAACGCTGCATTCGATGACTCAATGCGCGGCACACTTTCACACGCGATGAGTTTTTACCTAGGGCACGGGGTTCAGCCGATCTCCTACGGTGAGAAGCCTATGACGAAGCCCGTCTACCCGCCCAGGGAGAGGTGGGAGAAGAAGAAAGGCCACAAGCCCTACAAGAAGTCGATTACCTACGACGAACTTTACGCCAACAACGTCTCAGCAATGTGGTTCACCACGACTGAGATGGTGCGCAGTGGACACATCCGCAATGGGTTCGTGGCGGAAGCCGCGTTCACCGAGATGAAGAAGCGCCTGAAGTCTGAGCGATCGACCCCCAAGAAAATGATCTTGGAGTCCAAGAAAGAATACAAGGGCAGGAACTCATCACGGTCGCCAGACAACGCCGACGCCCTGACAGGTTGCGTCTTCCTCGCGGTCGAGCGTCGCATGACGCCCAAGGAAGACATATCTGAGTACTCTCAGAGCGGCACCAGTATTGCTGAGCGCATGATTGAAGAGTCCCTTTCTAAACGCAATCCGCTAGTTCAGGGGCTGAGTCGGTGACCCTACGCCCTACCACAAGGTCGATCCTCATTTCGTCGTCCTGGAACAAATAAAGCTCAAACTTCGCCGCAACCCATCTCGCTACTTCTTGACGCGGTATGATCAACGCGACTCCATCGACAAGCTCGCACCTGTCGTTGCCTGAAGGGTTCTCGAAGTAGTGAAACCCAAGAGATTTTACCTTAGCTATGTGAGCTTCTGTTATAGGAACTATGTTTTCTTCTGTCATGGTTTGCAGGGGTTGAGTCAGTTCTCCACCGTTGTACTCTTCGGTGCCGAAGAAACATACACACATTTTTCTGTTGCGCGGCAGAAAATGGGTGTATGTTTCTTCGGCACCGTCTTCAGGGCGGTAAAAAAGCTCCAGCAGAATTTGATCACGGCTCAGTCCGGCTTGGCGTAGGAACCAAGGGTTCAGGAAGCAGTTAGTAGGGTATCGCACTCCTCGAAATAGAGCACTCGCTCTTTCGATAAGCGATTTTCAAAACACCCTAATACTACCCTAACTTCCTTACTATTTTACTGTTATGCCTGCAAGCTGTAGCTACCTCCCTGGTTTTTCCGCCGCAAAAGCCGCCCTCGATCGCACGATCACCCGCCAGACGGAAACCAAGTACTATGACATCAAGCAGGGCACGATCGCCCGCTTGAAAGCCAAAATGATGGGTTCCCGCAACGGAACATGTCCGTCTGAGGAAGTCTTTTCCCTTTCTAGCGTCGATCCCGGCGTTATCATCCCGATCGGCTGCGATGAAGCTACCCCGATCAATCAAACCCAAGAGGGCATTGATTGCGCAGGCAACATCATTGACGTTGAGACTCGCGGTGCTGCCGCCGACTCAGACCTCTGCCGCTCACTCCACCGTGGGTCATTCGCGGTCGGTGTCGATGCATACGCGCCGACTTTCTACAGCTACGAGCGTCGCTTCCCTACCATCTGCGTAGATGCCGCCATGGCATCGCCGAAAGAAGTTAAATCGACTCTCCAGGCGATCAAGCAGGACGGCCCTCGCATGGTTATCAACGACTTGGATTACCTCATGTGGGATCTAGTCATCCAGCGAGGCAAAGGAAATACAGCGATCGCTGAGGACGTCGTTTTCGGCCAAGACCGAGGACTCGCCAATGGCCAATTCCCCTACGCCCCTCAGAGCTACCTGAACCACGAGTTCATGAAGCGTCTGCAACAGATCGTCATGGCTGACCCCAACAACTGGGGCAAAACACTTACTGTCGAAGCTTCTGAGCACCAGATTGCCAAAGCGATTGAAGATGACCAGCGCATCAAAGGCATCGAGCGTCGTGTCACCGACAATACTGTCCCAGACCCTTTCCGCGTCGAGCGCACCATGATGTATGACGGCATCAAATATATGGTGAAGTCCATGGCTGACTACGTTGGTCTGCTTGATTTCGGCACGTATTGCACATTCATTCGCCCTCGTCACCACGTTCATCAGGCAGGAACCGAGCACGGCACCGTGACTCGCCCCAACTACGAGATGACCCGTGGTTGCACTATTCGATGCAACGACGTGAACCTCGACAAGTACGAGGTTGCTCACTGGTATCTCGACGACGCTGTCTTCTTCGTGCCGTTCAAGGCAGAGGGCAACGTGCCGAAGAACGGACGTGAAGAGATCAAGGATCACGTCTACGCGACTCCAACCTCCTTCAAGACTTTCGACATCGCTGACCATGCAGTTGACCTCCGCGCCAACTGTATCAACGACCGTGGGCAGTTCCAACAGTGGGGCATGATGACCCGCTTCGGTCTGTTCTCTCGCCCTGACCGCATCGACTTCGGTGCCATCCTCTTGCAGCCAGTGCAGCGTTGCATTGAGCTTCAAGACAATTGCTGCCCTGAAGACAAGGAGGCATGTTTGCCAGAGACTAAAGCTGTATCAGCTGCCGATCGCGGTAAGCCAAACTCAAACGGGTGTGAGCCATGTGATGGATCTTCTTCAACTTCGGTTGGTGATGACCTGCAACTCTCCGCCGTTCCACCTGTCCCATCAACTGCGGCCAACTGGCCAGAGCTTGCAGCAGACGTTCCAGGCGAGTTCGAGCTTGTCGGAACCAATGTTACGGTGGTTGAAGGAGTTGCGACAGAGGCTCAATTCTGTGTCGAACGTAAATGCGGCAACCTGGGCGCACTTCAAATCGACTACACGACCACAGATGACACAGCCGTAGCAGGCGTGAACTACACCACAACTGCCGGAGCCCTGAACTGGGCAGATGGTGAGAGCGGCAAGAAGTGCGTGTCAGTTCCGATCATCGACGCTGACATTGCCGCAGCTCTAGCCTTCACCTTCGATATCACTCCCGCAGGCGCAGAAGTCATCGTAGGCGGAACAGCCGCAACAGGCACAATCAACCCCACTCCTCCTTGCTAATCTCCCAGGTTAGTTAGTTCAGCGCCTGCCTTGCTTGCTGTCATGGGCAGGGCAGGCGCATTTTATTTTCCCCCCAACTCTAGACTACCTCAGATTATGGCCTGTTGCTCAAATTGCTCATCCTCCTCCTCTAAATGCACCCAGGTCTGTGAGTCTGCGGTTCCCCAGTCTACTTTCAAAACTTTCAGAGATGCTGTCTGCAAGAAGTTCATCGACTTGGGGCCTCACCCCGACGAAGTGATACGGACTGCCGCAACGGTCGCCACGGCAATCGACATCCCAGCTGTCACCTCTGAGGCAGTCATCGCCTACAACCCCGCCACAGGGCAACTCTTCGTCTGGACACCAAACATAGGCCCATGGGTTGAGATCACCCAAGGCGCTACAGTGCAGGACGGCACCACAGAGGTCAGAGAGCAACCTGTTGCAGACCGAATCTCTGTTCGCTTCGAGGGATCCCCAGGAGACGTGACAGCGACCTACGCCCAAGGGCAGGCAGTGATCACCGTGAACAACGACGCTGTGCTCCAGTCAGTCAGAGTCTTCGGCGCTAACGCCGATCTCAGTGCATCACAAGATTTCAAGATTGATATCATCGATCCGAATCTTGGTGGCACTGCCTCAACAGTCTTCGCACCGATAGGACTCGCGATTGCCCGTAACGACCAGACAGCGCCGACAGAGGCAGTCTATTGGGCTCAGAATACTGACCCCGACCCAGAATTCCGCATGTTCGACATTGTTGGTGGTGGGGGCATCACAGGCCAGTTCACAAATTTGAACAACCTCGTTTCCCATATCCTGGCCCTGACATTCTAATGGCCAAAACCTTTTGGCAGCGACAAGGAAAGTTCAGAAAGAAAAGACCACCTAAGACACCCATAACCCGCAAACTCAGACCAATGGCAGACGTAATCAAAATCATCGTGGCAGGGCAGAAGAATCTCGCGACCACAATCCTCGGATTCATCGCAGGCTTCGCTATTATGCTCCAAGAGCAAGCAACCAATCCCGAATTTGACTGGTCTGACTGGCGCAACTGGCTCGCACCTGTGACCATCGCCGCTTTGGGTTACGTCGCCAAGAATGCCCATAACTCAGGCAAGAATGGTGGCAATGCCCTACTCATAGCTCTCTCGCTCTACCTCCTACCCACCCCCACAGCTGACGCAGGTGACGAGCCTGTCGTCACCGTAGGAGGGGAGATAGTCTTGTCAGAGCAGCCACGAAGCTTCTCACTGTGGGACGCTGCTGCGCTGGGATCGTATGCCTACTACCGCGACAGTGAATACGGCATGGGCGTGAGGCTAAGCTACGACGTGATGAAGAATGTCACCGTGCGGGTTGACTACCAGAGCAACGACTTTGAGTCCGGCGAAGTGGGTGAGGAGACTGGAATCACAGTTCAACTCAGCTACCCATTCGACAGCTCTGCTCTGCCATACGACCTAAAACCCTACATTATCGTTGGTTCATCTGTTAGCAACTTGGATGACCCCAACATATCTGCGATTCTCGGAGCAGGAATTTCAGCAGAGCTGGTCGATAATATCAGTGTCTTCGTTGAGTACCAGTTCTCTTCAGAAGACGCTCTTAGCACCAGTCGTCTGGGGGTCGCTTTTTCTTTCTAGTGGGAAGACGAACCCCATTCTTCTTCTTCTTCTTGTCTCAACTTTCAATTTCTAAATACTGTGGCTCTAGGTTCCGATTGCTGCTCTTTCAAAACTAACGACCAGGCCAAGATCCTGCGCAACATTTTGGCGCAACTGGAGGCTAGCTCAGTCCCCGACACTGGCATCGACTACGAAGTCAAGGCAGTTTCATCGACTTGCTTCCAAGAGACGGCGAACACTGACAACAAGTGGACTCGGACGATTTGCATCCCACTTGAGGATGGCGTTGCCCAAGCACCAGTCACCTATTGGACAGATGAGGTCGCCGGAACTACTTCCACTACGGCACCAGTCGCAGCAACAGAACCCTGCCCAGTGGTTTCTGGCTCCTACGTTCAAACTGAACCAGGGTGCCTCAGCGATCCAACAACAGCTGATCTTTCAGAAGTCTCTAAATGTGATGTGTATGCCGTAGTTGTAAATGGAGAGACGATCAACATCAGTCTCGAAGCTGGGTGGACTTCAGAACAGCTTGTAGCAGCTGTTGAAGCTGTTTCCCCTGGTCTACTGGTAAGCGAAGGCAGCGGAATTGTGGGGGCACCCGGTGTGTCCATTGGCAACATGCAGATCCTCTGCAACACTGTTCAGTTCGAAGAAGATTTTGGGGAAGGTGGGCTAGATGGAGCAAGAGCAACATCTCCTAATACTGGGGGGACATATGTCTTTGTCCCGTCCAGCTCCGTCAATCCTGAGAACACCTATGCAGTCACATCTTTTGCCGACGCGGGTCTTGACACCTACAACAACGCAAACAGACTAGTCACTGCAAATCTCCTGGAGAATCAGCCAGAAGTGGCTAACCAGCACTTGTGGCGAACCGAGTCGATTGCCCTAACCAAAATGACTTTGCGCAAGAGGAACATTCCGCATTCCTTTTCTTGTGGGATTCATCAACTTCACGCTGGAGCATAATCGGCGAGCGCAAGCCTTGAGTAGTAGCATATGAGAGCAGATAAAGCAGCAGAGTTAGGAAAAAATTCAATGGTGCAAGTGACACTTGGAACAATAGTGTGCATCGCAATTTTCAGCTGGAAAGCGAGCGACTGGGTTCACTCCCTAACAACTTCGGTTGAGAAGGTGGGAGCAGCAGTTGTGGAAGTTTCAGAAGATGTCACGGAGATCAAATTAGAGGTCGAAGATATATCTGACAAAACTGACGCCAACACGCGCAGCATCAAACTCGCAACCGACGAAGCGAAACACAGACACCAGGAAGGTAGCTGATGAGAGACAAGCCACTACAGGGAAGTTCCTTTGACTACTACTACCACCAGAAACCCTGGGCAACCCATTTAGAACTGACAGACACTGCCGAATACACTTGGATTGAAGGGGCCACATAAAGGTGTCAAGGTCGGTGGAATCGATTACGAGTCAACTGTGGTAGGCGTGAACCAATACCTTGTGGCATGGCACCAACCGAAACCTCACGACTATCTGACACTTTTCTTCGACTTCGGGACAATGAAAATGAATGTTTCGGCAATTCTTGGATACGGCAAACCGAAGCAATCTACTCACTTCATGTCAGGCGACATCCACAACACAAACAAACTCTCTGAATTCGACGAAGCACTGTCTTTGTTCAGTGCCTAATCACCATTTAACCTGTAATCGAAATGAAAAAGCTACTAGCTAAACTACTACCACTATTCCTACTGGCGGCTGCACCTTTGCAGGGCCAGACTCTTGACAATACCAAGGTCACTGCGACTGATCTGCGAGGAACTTTCCAGATCATCAACACGACCGACCTTGGAAACATCGACGGTTCTCCTGGCAATGACTACCGCGTTGGTGGCGTGTTCTTCGGACAGTCTAACTTCGGTGGCGTGAACCCTGGAGATCCACTTCAATACACTATTGGTGACTTGAACGGCATCCTGGCAACTCCAGCTGAAGCAGGGCGCTTGGTTCTGTGGGACCCGAACGGAAATCGGTGGGAACTTGACCCACTGCCCGCGCAGACACCCGGAGCCGGAGAAACCTTAGCATTCACCGCTCTCAACATCAACGGCCCCGGAGCATCTTTGCCCAACGGTCCAGCACCGGCTATCGGACGTGGGGTAATCACCTTAGAGCAGAAGTGCGGCAGCTGCTGGGTTTCGCTCTACGTTCCTGAACAGGGCACCGACATCAACGCCACACTGCAAGCCACGATCGAGACGCATAACACAAAGGTTATGATCCAGTGTATCCAGGAGCTTGCTGACACTACCGATGCTTGCCCTGGTCTCGACACCCTAATTGGATCCATGGAATACCGGATCGCGATACCTTCGGGAGTGGACGCTGTCTCTTACGGCACTGAATGGGTGGCGTTTCAGGGATTATGCGCGACAGCGACAAGTTTCAAGGTAATTGGCCACTACATTGAATCAGACCAGGCAGATGCAGGGCCACCGGTTCAAGTGTCAGTCACCAGGCTTATCAGCGCTGGACTCGACGACGATCGAAAATATGTGCGGTTCGCGGGCAACTCAGTAGATGCTGTTCACACCCTAGTCATCACATTGGGAGCTTACGAATAACCAGAAAGGAATCTTAAAATGAATAAACTAACATTACTACTACTACTACTACTGGCGTCCGCTCTCTCTGCTTTCAGTCAGACAGAGGAAAGTTTGATTAAGGAGCCATGGCTTCAAGAGACGCCTGATCTAGTCACGCCTGATGCTACTACTAGGATTATCGTCACAGACGGCACTCCAGCCACCGTACTGGGAGCGAAGGGACACTCTGTTGGTATCGCTGATCTCATCTCCGCTGATGTGGACAATGATATCATCGTCGGAGTTGACGGAAGACTGTTCAACTCTCTGTCTTCAAGGACCCGCCCATTCCAGGTCATCGGAACAGCGGAGTCCGCGAGCAACGACGACAACGTTCCCGGAACTGCGAACGTCTACCGAACAGGCGACGTTCTGCTAGGTGGTCTCGATTCAGCTCCCACACGCACTGATGGAGACCCACAATTAGAGGTTGTCGGCTCTTTTGCCAGCGGTGCCAATAATCACAGGATCATCGACAACAGAAATCAGGCAGCGATTGCGGGTTCAAACAACATCATATCAGGATTCAACGCGGTGATTGCTGGAGGATCAGACAACATTGTTGTCAACTCTGCCTCCTTTAGCGGTGCCTCTGTTGGTGGAAACATAGGAGGAGGAGGAGTCAGGCAATCCCAAATTTCTACTAACTTAGGAGTTCTTACTAATTCCTCGAACAGCGCTCAAGTCGCAACTGACAGAAGCACGATCACAACAGCATTCATCGCTGCCCAAATTGCAGCAAGGAACGCAACAACCACTGGGGGAGGGTTCAATATTGTCTCTGGAGACGGGAACGCCGTCAGTGGCGCGAGAGGGTTCACAACGGGCAACGCTAACACTGACTCGGGTTTCGATACGATTGTTTCAGGGGCCAATAACAACAACGCCTCCACGGCGTCGCTGGTCGGAGGCCAAAACAACACCCTTGATGTAGCATCAGCCAGAACCCTGATGATGGGCACGACTAACACTGTCGCAACGGGAACAGGAAACATCATTTCAGGCAGTCAAAATGATCTAGCAGACCAGACGGATTCTTTTGTGCAAGGGTTCAGCAATGACCTAACAAATGGACTTGGGGCAAGAAACTTTGTAATGGGTTTCCAGAATGTAGTTTCTGTCCCCGCCTCTGACTCCGTTTTGATGGGGATTTCGGGGAACATGGCGCACACCAATTCGTTTCTTTTCTCTTCAGCTTCTGGGGCAACGACAACTAATGCGAGTTCCTTCACTGCTCACCTGCAAGGAAGCGCCCGTTTTATAAGCAACTTCGCCGGAACCACTGGAGTAGTTCTTGCTCCTGGGGCATCTGCTTGGGCTGCCGTATCAGGGCGCGACAAGAAAACAGACATCAAACCATTCAGAAACGCTCTTGATAAGATCGAGAGGCTGGGCGTCTACTCCTACTCCTATAAAGATGGAGAGGGAAAGGCTGTTCGAAGGGTCATATCAGAAGATAAGAAAGGAAAAAAGAAATTCGGCGAGCCCCTTATCCAACTCGGCCCAATGGCCGATGGCTTAGACGGCTGGGATGAGGTTATCGGATCAGGGATCAAGGGAACCGTATCAGCTCATGACATGTCGGCTTTTTCTCTATCAGCAATTAAAGAGCTTCTTAAAAGGGTGAAAACACTGGAAGCAAAAGTAGCAGTTCTGGAATCCGAATAACATGAAAAACCCTCTCATATTAAGCTTGCCTTTGTTTTCGTTTGCGTTCTTGGCGTGCGCTCAAGATGAGACGCCCGTAAAGAAACCTCTTATCCAAGAGGTTTTTGACGTAGTCCCTACCACTGCGCATCGTGTCCTAGTCACGCCTACTACTCCGAGCACGTCATCAGGTGAGGTTCTACAATCATCCAGTATTCAGGATCTACTGGACTTGGATCAATGCGACCCTGAAAGGATCCATACGGCTGTTGAGTTGGCTACATTCCTCAATGCGGCGATAGCAGACCCGACAAACAGCTACGTGGGGATTGTCTGTGATCTGATCGCAAATCAGGCGGCTCAAGACTACCCTGAGAATGCGACGCTGGTTTTCTTGAAACCAGGCAACGGGATTGACTTCACAAATGCCCCCCTCGCTGGACTGCGGTCGGCAGTCAGAACTCCCTATGGGCTACAGCAGATTTTCTACAATGCCCCTGCTGGAACACTGTTCGGTCAGTTTGGCGGTGACTCTGTTCGATTCCCTGAGTGGTGGGGGGCGAGAAGCAGAGTTCTGAACTTTGGAAGTCTGACCGGATTCGATAACCATCCATTCATCCAGGCGGCAGTGGATAGTTTTGCTGATGTTGGTGCCATTCAACGCCCAGGAACAGTGAAGCTTCAAGGTTTTCAGTATCTTGTTGGCAACACAATTCAGCTAGGCGACAAGCTAGTCAGATTAGAGGGATCAGGGGAGTTTCGCAGAACGACGCTTACAGCCATGGATAATTTTGCTGGCCCTGATTACGCATTTGACCGCTACTACGGAACGAATGGGGCAGAGCCAGTTTCCCCTTGGGGATCAGGGGCACCTTTCAAGACGGTTATTGAATTCGGCTCTGCTGTCCCCGTAGAGTGGGATGGTAGCTTTCTTGGTGGTGTTTCTAAAATGCACATTGATGCAAATGGAGGTGGGGCGAGCGGAAACGTAGCGATGTCTTGTTTGTATGCATCTGGATGGGTGGGGGAGAACACCATTTTTGAGGATTTTTCTTTGGCTGGATTTAATCGCTACGGGATCGGGACTCAGGTTGGATCGAGTGTATTAGGGCTCGCCATTCAGAACTTTGTAATCAACGGATTTGGCTTCACCTCGGATGAGACAGTACTAGATCAACCAGTCCCTATCCATATCGGTGGCGGCTACGGGTGGAGTATAAAGGACGGTTCAATTGTGGCGAGTGGGCTGGGCGGACTGTTTGGGATTGTTGCTCGGGCGTTTTCAGGTGCCCCCGGTAGAATTTCAGGCGTCCACATCGAGAGTTGTTACGATGGTATTTTCATCCCCAATGACAAAGGTATTGAGAGAGGGAGCATCAAGATTGATTCGATCGACGCTTTCCAATGTCGTCGATCACTGATTTCAATCCAAGGTATTGTGAATGCTAGTCCAGCAGTGAATGGCAGGAACATCCGCCCTTCTATCGTTGCTCACTCTTTGGGCATCGGTGGCATAGCCAGCGTTACTCCACAGTTCATCGTCGATGGCTCGCACCCCGTTTTGCCTGCATCACTTTTGCCAGTGACTGGGGTTCCATCTGCCTCGGCTGACGTTATCCATGGATTCTTTAGAACTGGCGTCAAAATTACGTCCATAGAAGACCTTTAAAATGGAAAACTTTTTGGGAAAGACAACAGTGTGCTTACTGCTGGCACCACTATTCGCCTGCGGACAGTCAGCATACCTGACGGGTGTGCAGAGCGGTTTCAACAATGGCGAATGCGTAGCTCAAGTACCTCCTGGATTCTTCGCTTCACCTAGCGTTCTGAATGGTCAAGGAACTGGCACATTCAACGATCCTTGGAACTTAGAGGATGCGCTGGCCAACGCGTATCCGCAGATCAATGGTGACACTCTTGAACTGCTGCCAGGCCTCTACGATGACCCAGTAGCGGGGTTTGCTGGTAGCTGGATCATGGACACTACTGGCGTCACTGTTCGCGCCTACCCTGGGAACGCCACGCTTTATAGCGCAATCGTCAGGGGGCAATTTGAAGTCAATGGAGTCGGCAATACGATCTCCGACATCTACTTCAGAAATCAAGATGCCATTCCTGGAGGAGAGCCAACTGGCCCAGGGAGCATAGCTCCTGCTGGTTGGGGAAGCGTGGGAGTATTTGTCACTTCCACCGCTAGCAACACCACAATCAGGAACAATGTGATCGAAGGAGGGGCGCAGCCTATCAGCAGCTTCTCCGCAGACAATACAGTCATCACCGGCAACGTGGCTTACGGGTGGGGATGGAGGGGCACAGACAGAGATCATGGGCACACCTACGTTCGTCCAGAGACGGGGCAGAGCATGACTGTGGAGAATAACCTGATCTCGAACACTCGCCTCGGCCGTGATGGCAAGGGCAACTTTTCGTTCGCGTTCTTCGCTACTAATCCAATCATTGGAACTATCGTAGTGCAGAACAACGGAATCAAAGGGGCGGTAAATGGTTCCTCCATAAACCAATATGTCGAGTCTCTGACTTGGAGCGATAACGTGGTTGAGCAGATGAACCTAGAAAGCATCGCAGGGGGGTTTGGGTCAGGTGATGGAGGGGTAAGCTTCGGACAATTCGCTCATCCTGACCTGACTTTAGTAGACTCCACGAACACCTACATCGACACCGTTCCATCTGCGAGAAATGGCGGGTGGACAACTGAAATTGGTGCAGGAAACCGAGTCTTCAAGACAGACCCAGATTTCATCAGGATCAAGGTCAGGCAACCGCCAGAAGATAACGTAACAGAGGAGGGGACTTTCACAGACATTAGCGGCGGCGGCGGAGTAGACGAGAGCCGACTCAATGTCACCACGGACGTGAACAGAGCCAACGTGATCCTGATTGACCTGGGCAAGAATGGTTCTGTAACTTTTGACCCTTCGGCGTTCCTGACTGTCGGGGACACCTACTCACTGTTCCACTACACTAACCTTGCAGCCAACGTCGCCGTGCAGAGCGGCACCTATCTCGGCGGCACTCTCACCCAAGCGATCGTTGACAATGATGGTGTCACCGATGACGTTATAGACTTCTTCGTCCTCGTGAAAAGCTAAAAACCTATGAGCCTAGAAACTGATTTAGACTGCACCACTTCAGAAGAGTTGACCTGCTTCGAGGACATTGAGTTGCTCGCTGAGCAGGTGCAAGGCATCGACCTCGATGTCATCGTAGATCCTTTGCCCTGCGGCGCTGCTTACTCAGACCTCGTTTGTAAACTGAATGAGTTGATCAAGAAACACAACAACCTTGCTGCGGTTGCCTCCCTGAACACCAATAAGAGTGTGTTGAGCAAACTTAATGACAACGTGCAAGCACTGCAAATTAGTGTGACGGCGCTCGAAGCAAAATATTTGACCCTTTAAGACTATGGCTGATTGCGACGACTGCGAACCAGATTGCCTTGACGATATCTCCGTCCAGTGCCCTGACAATGACTCATGCTTGCCCGGTTTGACGGGCCAACCGGCGAACAGAGAATACAACAAGGTTCGCTCATGCAGCGACTTGCCTACCTCTCAGACCTGTCCTGCTCCTTCGACAGCATGTTCGGAGACCTTCAGAGGCACCACGCCCTCGCAAGAACTTTACCTGGCTGGTAAGAATGCCCCCGGTGACAAGTGTCTGAACCACCTCACCAACAAGACCGGTGGTTTTGTGATGTCACGCCCGAATGGCGGGCAGCACATCACTCAAAGTCCTGAAGAGAGCTACCCAATCGCCCAAGGGTTTTTGATCGATGCCAAGGGACAACCTTTGCGATCCACTTCCGGCGACCTCATTCTCGGTGCAAATGTGCGTTTCAAACACCTCCATGTCTCTGGCGTCGAGATCGAAGGCGACGAGTGCCTTGGAATCATCGATCCTCGCGTGATGAGCTACAAGGCTCCCTCAAGTTCGATTCCCATCTACCTCAAAGGCAAGGATGGTTACTTCAGCTGGGGAACGCTCACCGAAGACGGCTTGTGTTCTGAACTCTTCCCGACCAAAGTTCTCAAGGGTCGCCTGCTTGTCATCGACGAAGTAGAAGCAGCATCATGCAACGATCAACCGTGCGACCTACAATGGTGCGTTCGCGAGTACGACGCTGAACTCGACGAAGACAAGTGTGCAGTGTTGACTGTCACACAAGACGAGAATGGCACTCAGCTGACCAAGGTGGTCAAAGATGGTGACGAGACAACCAACGGCGGCATTCTCCACTTCAACAAGGAGACTGGCTGCCCTGAGTTCGAACGCGAGGAAGAAGGGCTCCGCTACGTTGACTCAGAAGGAGTGTCGCAATACCTTTCAGTGCCTGCTATCAGCGAGGCAGAAGAAGAGAAATGCTACACACTAAAAGTGTGTCGGGGACTGGACGACAAGATCTCCTTCACTTTCGAAGATAAAGAAGCAGAACTAGGCAGCTATGCCTACGTCTGTAACCAAGGGTTCTACTCAACCAGCGCGTCTGACCCCAAAGAGATCGTTCCGAGCTGGAATCAAGTTGATATCCCTGACACTGATCTCTACGAAGCGTCTGGCACCGGGATCACGCTTAAGGTCGCGGGCATGTATCGGTTCGGTCTCTCTGGTGGAATGTTCAACAGCATTGCCAACAACAACAGCGGCAACGTCTTTGTAGGACTCTTCAAGAACGGAGCGCTGACAGGGAGCTACAGGCTGGTTGGAAATGTCACCGTCAACGATGGAGGAAATCTGGCTTGTGAATGGGTCGCAGCCGCGGCAGCCGGAGATACTTTCAGCATTCGCGCGCGCATCCTCGATGTGAACAGCGTCAACCAAGGTAGTATGCGTACTACTGACCCCTGTCTTCTTATATCGCCTCTAGTATAAGTGAATGAGAACCGTTACGCCTATAGCTTTTCCATCGAAGGGCCTACACCAGGAGGTGGATCCAATAGCGATCCCACAGAACTCCTACGCAATGGGTGTCAACGTGCGTCTCGAACAGCAGTCTCTAGAGCAACGCCACGGTTGGCGAGAGTTGCCGCTGGTCAGCGGTACGGAAGGACTTGTAGACGAGTTCCAGTTGCTCAACTTACAGGGCGCTATCCCCTACACCCCGTCTGAAGGGCAGTCAGCACTTCAGTTCGCCAGCAAGGGCGAGTTCATCGCTGTCGCTGCCGCTGGACGCAAGTTCACCTTGGAGGTCATTGGACAGGGGCCGAAGGCTTGCGCGAGGCTGGAGGAGATCACCGGAGGATTACAGCAGCCCGCAGACCTCCACCAAATGTGGCTAAGTCAGGCAGAGAACTACCTGATTTCCGGCGACGACTACTCAACAACCTGGATCTATGACAGCGTCAACCCGGCATACGGCTCCACTGGATACATTTCAACCGAGCCAGGACGTGTCAACAGCACTGTGCCAAACAGGATTCGGTTGCCACACTACACCAACTCCAGACTAGGCACGGTGCAGGGTGAGAGAGGCATCGACATTGGAGACATTATTCATGGCTCCAATCTCACAAATGCCTCCGATCTCATCAAATTCACGGAACAGACTTACTGGGCGGAAGGTCAGCGCTTTGTGCTCCCTTCGAACGTCGGCCCAATTCTCGCCGCCTACAACCTCCCAACACTGGGGGACAACAACGACCACGGCGATGCCATCTATGAAGCGTCCCGTGGTGTCTACGCCATATCGACCGAAGTCTACCCACGCACAGCCTGGGCAGACACTCGCATGGTGCGTTTAGTCTCACAAGAGGGCGGTGCTAGAGGACAGTTCGCCTTTGATACTTACAACAATGATGCAATCAGGAGAACACTACGGGGCCTGGAAACGCTTTCATTCAACAAGCGAGCCGGGGATGTCATCAAAGACCCACAGCAGTTGTTGAGTGAGCCTATCGACTTCTTCTTGCAGAAAGACTACCGCCCACACCTGCGGTTCAACTCAACCAAGATGCACCGCGAGGTTAAACGCCTCTACACTACAGTGCGACCATGGCTTTGTGGGGCGCACTGGCAGCACAAAGGTGTCATGTCCTTCAACTACAAACACAAAGTGTGGGAAGGCCTGCACACTGGGCCTCCACAGTTGAAGGATATCAAGATCATTGTCCCCATGCACTTGTCTGGCGATGAGCGCCTGTTCCAGCTCTGCGGCGGCAACGGCAAAACAATCCGACTTGTGGAAGTCGAGCCAGGTCTGCGTTGCGACGTGCTCGACGATGGCACTCAGGTGCCGATTGAGTCGCAGGTTCGCACTCGGATGCTCTATGAAAACCTGACCAAGAGTGTCGAGCTGGACGTGGCGAAACTCCAGTTCTCAAACATTACCGGCAATGTCTCCTACGAGCTTTTCAGCAAGTCCACTAGGAAACAAGGTGCTTGGGCACCGTGGCAAGAGGGCAAGTTCTGTCAAAACTCCTACTCACACCCTGGAACTAAACAGGTTGCGGTCAGCCAGTTCCCTGGCGACCCTGACACAGAGTTTTCGTTCCTGATCAAGTGGACTGGGAAAGCAGCCCTCCGCTTTATGAGCTTGAAACTCAATGACTTTGATGAACCATTCGAGGATGAGGTAGAGGATTCTACTGCTTGCCCTCCCTGCTCCGAGGATTTATACTCATGTTCGGAGCATCTTTTCTCCTACTCTTCTGAATAAACCATGGCCAACACAGGTGTAAATACAACGACAGATCGACAAGCAGCGATCCGAATTACAGCTAGTGGGTGCTTGACGCAGGCTCTGGCTGACCTGCTCGCCACTAACATGGTGATCGAGTTTCCTGAGAGTGTTGGGGCAGACGGCAGGATCGATGTTCTATCGAGTTCTGCCCTCGACCAGATTGCCACACAGCTCACTAATTCCGCTACTTTCCAAACTCTTCTCACTGAGGCGCTTGCGAGTGGCACGACACAGCAGCAGATCGTTGACTTGCTTGTCGTTGACCCTGCGTTCATCGATCTGGTTAATGGCTCCAGCACCCCCAACGCTGACAAACAAGTCCTGTGTGGCACTGAGACAGTCTCAGTCAACGCCAGCCTGCAAGCTGTTTTTGCTGTTGAGGCGAGCAGTGCCTTCGCTCTCGCCTACTCATTCTTCGCTGTCGGCGCAGTCAACGTAACTGGTGACTCCATCGCCTCCCAAACCAACAACGGCTTTGTGCTGTCGCTCCCCAATGCAACAGCGGGCGACGCCGTGAGCATACACTGGATTCGCTGCCTTGTCTGACCACCATGAATTGCGGAACCAAGACTAGCACCACAGTTAACAGAGCACTGGAGACGATCCAGCAGGCTGTCAACATCACTGAGAAGGCGAAGCAACTCCGGTTGCTCAACGAGATCAGGCAGTGGATCTATGCGCAGCAGTCGAACCTTGGCCTCGATCTGAGCAAAACTCTGTGCATGCAGGTGCAAAAGTTCTGTAATGACTGCTCAACATGCAAGAATCCTTATTGGGGTTTCAGGCTCCCTGGTGATACAGTGTCCACCGAGGCTGTGTCGATCAACCTCGACCACGTTGACTCCTACTCGCACTGGCGTCTGCCTTACGACGGCATCGCTGGAACGCCTTGTAGCACCGAACTGCGGCTGATCGATCAAGGCTACAAAGCTACAGAGCGAGACATCGACTGCGGTTGTCTTGTTGGCATAGTGCTCCAGGCACTCAACCCCAAGTGCGATGAACAACTTGTCATCGTCACAGGTGTCACAATGGAGGACGTAGAGCAAACTTTCCAAGTCAAGCTAGGCAGAGAACCAGCGAAGCTTGAAACACAGTTCCGCACCATCACTGGTGTGCGGTTCCCTAATGGCGCTGACGGTGTCGTTGTTCTCAGGCAAGCAGGTGGCAAAGAGCTTGCCAGATATCCGAACGGGGAGAATATGGGCCGCTTTCGTGAGTATCGGCTCTATGGCGGTGACTGTCGATGCATCAAGAACATCGTGGTGATTGCCAACTGTGCTTACAGCGATGTGTGTGATGACTGCGACGTAGTGGAGTTTGGCAACACTCTTGTCTGGAAGTGGCTGGCGCAGTACCTCACACTGATGAACAAAGGCGACAAGAACGGCAACGATCGTGCCAACATGGCAACCTTCCTCCAGTCCGCATCTGACCTTATGATCCAGTCCGCAGCGGTGGAAGAAGGGGAAGGCACCCAATTCATTTTTCAACGTAAACCACTAAACTCCCAACCCTACTTACGACATGACAGAAATTGTAGACGATGGTTTCAGGCCGATGCTTGACCTACTTACAGAAGCGCACTCAGCCAGCTGCCACCGGAGCAACCCTTCGACAGTGGCAGTTGAATTTGCACGCAAAGCTGGCACCACTCCCAAGGTGGCGTTCATGGACGCTATTCAGACCGTCGATGCAGCTCATGCTGCGGTGATCCCAGCTTATCGCTTGCTCGACAATGTAAGATGCACCCTTCCTGAAGGCATCGTCCCAGGGTTCGGCAACGGTTTTGTTAAAGAGGGTCAAGACCTTATCTGGCAACCAGTAGAGGACTACTTCCAAGATGAGCAAAATCCATGGTACTGCAAAGCTGCGCGACTAGAGAAAAAGCTAAAAGCTAAGCCGGGCAAAGGGCACCTGAGAATGAACCCCGCCATGTTCACTGCCATCACCGCGCTCTCCATGGATCTACCAGAGGCAGGCGCTCTCGCACTTTTCATTCACTGTCGGGTGATCGAGTGGGCGCAAATCTTCACGCATGGGAGGGAGTCATAATGGACGTTTTAGCAGCAGAACATGTAGCAAAGGTAGCGATCTCTCAAGGGCACTGTTGGCCGACGCAGCCGAACAGGAACCGCTTTAATTTCACCATCACTGGCTTGCCTGGTAGTGGCACAGCATTCTGGTCGCATGCACTGACCACCGACACAAGCTTCTGCTACCACGAGTTCAAGATGGTGGACGCTGATCACAAACTTGCTCACGTGCCGCGCGCGCTAGGCGACTCCAGTTCAGACTACCTCCTCAACCCAGTGAACGCACCGAAGCGTGTGCTCATCTTGCGTAGACCCAAAGATGCCATGGAGTCTTTTCTGCGCAGGTTCCCTTCCGACAGAGACAAAGCTGAAGAACTGTTCGCTGAGATGGAAGAATGCGTGAACCACACGGCGAACGTCAAAGGTATCAAGATGGTGGCTTACGAGGACAGTTTTTCAGAGGCAACCATTCGCGACGTGTTCACTTTCTGCACTGGCATGGGTCTCTCACCACTTCGAGCGAAGACGCTCGCTAGAACCAATATCACGATAAGAGAATAATATGGGCGCAGCAGCAGCAATTATCGGAGGTGCAGCTATTTCCGCTGTCGGGAGCGGCATCGCTGCGAATAAACAAGCCAAGGGTCAGGAGCAAGCTAGACAGCAGCAACTGGCTGCGATCGAGCAGCAACAGGCTGTGAGACAAGGCTTGATCGCTGCTGCCCTGTCCGGTGATTTCAATGGTTTCGGGGTGGATGAGATCTTCGGAACTGCGGTGCAACCCACGGACACGGGGCAGTCCCAGCTCCAAGCTATTCTGAACAATATTCAGAACTTTGAACAGATTGACAACTTCACCCAGACTGCCAATGACGCGATCTCCCGCGACTCTCTTGACAGGGCGAATGCATTCGACCCCAACTTCAGCGGCAACGTGTCAGAGTTGTCGGATCAAGCGCGGTCTTTCCTGCGAGGCGAGCTTCCTGAAGACGTGTTTGACTTCACTGTTCGGGATCGCGCAGGCCGCACTGCTGCTACTGGTATTCCCGGTACTGGCGGCGCTGCTACGGCACGCGATCTCGGGTTGACCACTCTCGACTTGCAGTCGCGCGGCTTGAGCATCTTCCAGCAGATTAACTCGATCCGTGAGCAGGCCGACCCGATCAGTCGCAGGTTGTCTCAGACAAAGTTCCTGCTCGACCCAACGACACAGATTCAAGTCGATCAGGCTAACGCCTTGATCAACGCTCAACCTGACCCCACGGCTGCCGGACTATTCGCCCTTGAACTACAGGGCGGCATTAGCAATGCTGTGGCAGGCGGACAAGCAACCATACCCGTGAACCTCGCTGGTACCAACGCTGCTCGGGCATTCGGCGCTGGCATTTCACAAGCAGGGATCACCGCAGCAGCAGGATAAAATTATGCCAGACTTTGCCGCCACAGCTTCGCAAGCTATCAGAGATGGTGCCGCCCTTGGCGGCGCACTTCGACAAGCGTCGGTGAGTGCCAACACCAACTTCCAGATTCAAAACGCCATCGGCCAGCAGCAGGTTGAAGAGATCATGTCTCTCGGCAAGCAGTTTCGGCAGGCACGTCAACAGAAAGTTCAGAACGAAGCAAAGGAGCGAGACGATGAACGCCTCGGCCAACGTCTACAACTTGACAGGGAGATTGAGACAAGACGCGCAGGGGAAAGTTTACGCGATGAAGCCAGGCAAGACATCCGAATTGACCAAGCACAGCAGCGCATTGACAACCCTCAGCAGCGGTTCGAGATCGGGCGCAACGACGACCTGATCGAATCGCAAAGAGAGCGTGATGCGCAGGAAGCCTACGTCGATGAACTCTTCGGGCGGACTGCCCCTGCCCCAACCAATGACGACCCATTTGCTGAGTCAAACCAATTTCAAGACACCCCAATTCTCCCCCAAGATCAGATTGACACCCCACCAGCAGGCTCGCCACAGATAGCTACGCCTGTGCCTGAAGGCACAGACTTCGGCACAGACTTCGGCAACGATGGCGGCACAGGTGAGCCCAGTGCCGGGCTTCTCGGCAGCGACATCGACGGGCCTTTGCCGCCGATCGCGCAACCGCGCTCTGGCCAACAGTCAGGGGGACTCTTCAGTGCCGACACCGAAAAGTTCGCGCGCGACCCTTTCACCGTTGGGCCTGGCATGAGCGCAGAGCAACTCAGGGTTGTTGTATCGGAGCTGGACATCGGTAATCTCGATGACATTCCTAAGGCACAACAGTCGCTCAACTTTGCCAAAGAGCAGTTGGCGGTGAAAGAAGCAGAGGAGCGTGCAGCAAGATCCAGTTCCAGCGGAGATTCGGGGCTATCCGTCAGCCAACAGAAAGCGCAAGATCAGGCTACGCAGCGGCAGGCTTTAGGCGAAGACGTTGTGAGGATTGCCCGCGAGGTTGTTGCTGATAGCCCTGACGACTTCAACAGCGAGAACTTGGAAGCTGAACTGCTGGCAGCGAGAAGCTACAGTCCGTTGGCTGGATTGAAGCCGAATCCAGCAAAGCAGCGAATGAAAGAACTAGCTGAGAGACTTCTGGATGTCGCTAAGAAAGAAAACATCACGTTCGAAACAGCTGTGCGCAGGTTTACCTCTGGCAGCAGTAATACTCCTGCCACTACTGGCACTGCTGTGCCTACCAGCCCTGTTCCCAGTAGTAGTAGCGGCAGTGGGCTTTTTCAGCAAAACACCACCCGCGAAACCAAGACGGTATCAAATGCTGACCTGAAGCGACTGAAAGCAGCGAAGTTCCGGTCTTTAAACCCGTAACTTATGGCAAATATCTTAACAGACGCACTGGAAGGTCTGAAGTTATCATCTTCGCTGGCACCTGACAAAACAGCAGACGACTTGATCCAGCAACAAGAGCAACAAGAGGCAGTCGCCTCCCTGCTCTCGCCGGAGGAGGTCATGGGCTTCCCGGACTGGCAAGAGTTCGATCCTGCCCAACGCAGTGCGGTTGTGGACAATTGGTCAGAGGACTTTGGGCAGTACGTCGAGACAGATGAGGAGCGCGAGCAACTCGACCAAGCCATCGACCGCTTTCGTGCCACTGCTGGGCAGACCACCATTGGAGAAGATGCAGCCGCAGGTGCTTCGTTCGTCGGGGGTGCAATCAAGTCGGGTCTTCAGTCTTTCGTGAGCGCCTTCACTGCTGTCCCAAGGGTGTTGGCGAGCACGCTGCGAGCAGGGGCAGGGGAGCAGGACACGAACTTAAGAGCTACCGTAGACACAGCTGTCGATCAGCTGGAGAACTTGTACGACTTCAAGGAAGCGCGACTTGGTCTGAGTCACAGAGCGCATGACTCACTAGTTTCAAGAGTTGATGAGCTTGGCAACAAGATATTGAACCGCGAAACTCCGAAAGGTGGAGAGGATCTCCTCAACTTTCTGAAAGAGGAAGACTTGGCGATTGCCGATCTTGCGCGGAACTTCCACGGCGACGAAGACTTTGAAACCCAGATACCAGGGGAAACTTTTGACTACAGGGACATCCCTGAAGGTGACACAGACGAGCTGAACAACCCGAACAGGTTGCGGTCAATCACTGGGCACCCACGCAACATGTCTTTGCTATTGAAGTTCTCAGCGACCCGCAACCCAGAGTATCTTGACGCGCTGAAGGCACAGCTTGTGATGTCGCCTCGTAATGTGGAGAACGGCGTTAAAAGGGAAGCTTCTTCAGGCAGGCTCCAGCGCGACACCGACCTCGGCACCAAGCTCAACGACCTCCTGTTCACAGACAACACTGCCGCAGAACTCAACGAGATTTCTAAGAGCTTCAGCTCCAATCCCGTGGAGATGGCTTCACTGCTGGGCGCTGGTGGTGCTGGCGTGCAAGCCAAGTCTTTCTTGCGTGGCTCTGTTGAAGGCGCAGCGATCGAGGGTGCTCAAGGTGCATTTTCGGCAATCGCCGACGACTTCGCAGCTTCGGGCTCAGAGGTTGCGGAGGCAGCAGCAGCAGAGGCTGTCGCAGGCGCGGGGATCGCAACACTTACAAGGGGAGCCAATATAGGGACGAACGCCCTCGCAGAACAGTTCGCACCGACCCCGGCAGTAGAGCGCGGTGTTGTCCAAGAGGCAGCACCAGCACTCACCCAGACAGAACCTGCGGAAACTGTGGCAGAAACTGTGGCAGAGGTCAAGGTAGCGGCTGACCCACTTGCTGAGGTCGCCGCAGGCGTTCAGCAGGGAGTAGCGCCGCCCATTGAGCAGATCAACAAGCAGGTTGAAGAGATCTCAGACATCGACACGCGATCTATTGGCGAGCAGCGCAAGGCGCGCCTTGACGCTATCGACTTGGACAACGGTGAAAGCTTCCTGACACCAGAGGAGGTGACCAACCGTGTGCAGGAGCTAGAAGCGATCGACGACCGCACAGAGACAGAGGAGCAGATGCTCTCACAACTGCGCGACTTCGCTGGGGTTGTGGCACCTGCTGCACCAGCAGTCCAAGTGGCAGCGGACACCGCCGCAGCAACGGACACAGCGACACCTGTCGCGCAGGAGCCCACTGCAAATGGTCAGTCAAATGGTCAAACTGACCCCCAAGTTAGCGCAAAACCTGCAAATACAGGGCTCCCAGCCTCACTCAATTTCGCCCTCGATCGCGTCTCTCAAGCCACCGGTGGCACTGCAAGCCTGTTTGTTCCCAAGACAAACGAAGCTGTCTCGCCGCTCATCAAGCGCTTCGAGGAGTTGACTGGGCGCAAAGCTGTCGGCTTCAAGGTCGAGGGAGGGCAACGCGAAATCAATGGCGTAGTCGCCACCAACGACCCGAACACGGTCTACTACAACGCAGATTCAACCCAACCCCTTGAGCATGTCCTCAAGCATGAGTTGGCGCACACTCTCGAATCTCTTCCTGGCTACTCTGATGTCCAGAACCTCATAATTGGGCAGAACCCTGAGCTATTTGAGTCTTTCAAGCAGGCAAACCCGCAAGTATCGCCCAACCAGCAACGCTCTGAGTTCGTCGCTGACGTTGCTGGCTCTGTGCCGCTGGTTGAGACTCTTCACAACCTTAGACGAAATGCTCCGGTCAGGGTTGTCAGACAGGCAATCGCCAAGCTGCGCAACCTCCTCAACCAGATTCTTGGGCGCATTCCAGAACGCGGAGCACGCGAGCTGAATCCGAGCGAGATCGCTCAGGTTGAGAAGATCCAAGCGCAACTGGCCGACCTGGTTCAACAGACGGTGCCAGTCGGCATTGACCCACCACCTGACGCACGGTTCTCAGAGACTGCCCCCAGGGAAAACAGTCAGACGCTGGGTGAAGTGAACACCCTCACGCTGAAAGACACCGTGTCTTTCAAAGCTGCCGAGGCTGTAATCAAGGAGGAGTTCAACTGGGAGACCCTGCCGCTCGATGTGAAAGGGCAGCAGAGGGCTTTAGAGTTCCTGCACGACTTGACTAGCGGTGAGAAGATAGCTGAGTTGCAGGACACACTTCAGTCCAGACTCGACATAACAGCAGGGCAAGCCACCATTGCTGCTGGTATCGCGAGAGCTTCTTACTTCGCCTACACGTCGAGATTGTTCAACGAGGGCGATGCTAAGGCCGCACGCAACATGATCGCCAAGGGCTTTCACCTTGCCAACGACGTGCGTGCCCAGATCTTCGGTGCAGTTGACGCCTCAACGATCGGCAGGCTACTTGCCTCTGAGCGGGCGATTGCTGAAGGCTCTATCTCTGGCGTCTTCGCCACTGACATCCAGTCGCGCTACAATTTTGTGCGCGAGAAGTTCGGTAAGGACGGTGACGCCATTGTTGCAAGGGCGAAGGAGATTGACTCAAGAGACAACCAACTCCAGGAAGCAGACAGAGAGGACATAGCGGACGCAGCGACTTTGCCGACCGAGTTCCTCAAAGCTGAGGAACAGCAACGCAAGGCGTGGGCTGCACTCGCTCAGACGGTGCAGACACTCGCTGCCAGTGGTGTGCAGTTCTCTGCTACCGATGGCAACATTTCCCCTGAAACGCAGGCATGGCTCAACGCTGTGCTGAATGGTGCCAATCTCAGCGAGATCTCGGATCTGTTCGAAGCTGTGGCACCGAAGCTAAACGAAGCTCAACAGGCCACAGCATCGAAGGTGTCAGCCGATGCCAAGAAACTTGAGAAGCGTCGAGAGGCTCTGACCAAACGCACACGATCGAAGAACCCTCTCGACATCGCAGGTAAGCGATTCGCGGGAGCCGTCGAGCGGTCAATCAACCAAACAAAGGTGCAGCAGAGCGATGCCAAGGACACTTTGAAAGGTTTGCTCGACCAGGATTTGTCTCAGTCCGCCTTTGTTGAAGCCTACGTCGCCGCTGGCGGCACGCAGGACGTTGCCGCTGACGTTTATGGTGCTGCCAAGAAGCGCACGGCAAAGCAGAACGAGCGTGCTCTGGCGCGAGAAGAAGCAGCAGAACAACGCGAGCAGACCAAGGCCCAGAAGAAACTGGAGACCATTGAGAAGCGCGCACAGAAGTTCGTCGATAGCATTGGTGTCCCTCGCGAGGCGTCTACGACCGGCGACACTCCAGGCAAGGCTGTACAGGACTTCATCTTCGAGCGGGCAACTGAGGCTGACCTCAGAACCAGGCTCGCTGCCGTCCCAGGCTTCACTCAGGAGCGTGTTGACGCAGCCGTGTCCAATGCGACCGATCTCCGGTCGGAACGTGGTACAGCGCAACAGGAGCGCGACGCAGAGGCACTCTCAAGACCGAAACGTGCAGCCGCGCGGTTCGAGCCAGCAAAAGGAGCTGATCGCTCGCTGGCGCAGGTGGTCAAAGAGGACATTGTGGACAGTGGCATAGTGACGCTGCTCAACCACGACGAGAAGGTCGCTTTTGCCAAAGACTTGCTTAAGAAGCGGTTTCCTGATCTCCCTGACTCGAAGATCAACGCGATCTCGTCGAGAACAGTAGCGGCGCTAGAAGAGCGACTAGTTAGTGCCAAGTTGCGTGTTGCAAACGATGTCCTTAAAGGACTGAAGAAAGGGCAACTCGATGACGCCCTCATTGAGAAAGCTGTCAGGCTTCAAGTCCTTGACCCGTCGAATGACTTTATCACCTCAATCGCTGCCATCGCTGGCTGGGAGGGTTTGTCCGACGCAGACCTGATCCGAACCCAAGAGCTTGAGAAGCAGAAGCAGCAGCTTGACCCGACAAGCGCAGTCTACATGAGCAAAGCCTACAAGCAGGCGCGAATCATCAACGCTTCTTCCGGGCTCCAGCCTAAGATGAAGGACTACGTCAACTCTGTGATTCGGGCTGGGATGTATTCTGCTCTGACTTCGCAGACTGTAGGCATTGTTGCTGGTAGCGCGCAGATCCTCTGGCTCAACTCATCTGAACTCGCGCGGAACATTGGTGACAAGCGGGGCCGCCAAACTCTCGGCAGGTCGTTCGTCGGTGGGGCGAAAGCTGCCACGACAGAGTTCCAACATGCTTTTCTGAGCAACGTCACTGCCGCAGAGCAACTTGACCTCGGTGCTGAGACTTCTACTGCCGGGAAACGTGCCAGACCAAAAGGAGGCGTCAACGTGGCGACCCTGATAAGGACTGCTGACATTGCTGGGCGGCGTGTAGAGAAGATCAAGCGCGAGATTGCTGACACGAAGACAACGACGCCCAAGAAGGCAGCGCTGCAAGCCAAGCGTCTAGTATTGAACTTGAAACAGTTCATAGATCATTTGGGCCAAGCTACCTTCAAGTCTCTCGGTGCCGTCGATGCTGCTGTGACCAAGCAATATGTCACCCAGCAGACAGCGATGCTCACCCACAGAGACGCGAAGCAGTTGAAGGGCAACACCAAAAAAGAGTATGACCGTGTTGTTCAGCAGACGATCGTCAGCGGCATCCCTTCCATGAAGGTGCTGCTGGATGCTGGGCTCACGCCACTGGAAGCCAAGATCGAGATCCAACACCGAACAGAAGGCGCAATCTTCGAAGACCTGCAGAAGCTTGGCCTCCAGCCAGCTGAACGCAGGCGGCAGGCTATTGCAGACATTCAAGCAAAGATCGGCACTGGTCAAAGGTTCTCAAACAGCTACCTTGGTCGCATTGGCAGCTCACTGGCAACAGCTGCTAACTTCACACCAGGCGGTGCTGCTTTTTTGCCTGCAATCTCTACCGTGTCCAAGCTGTATGACAACCTTGCATGGTCCTCTCCAATCGGCCTGGTTCGAAGAAGGAACTTCTTGCCGAGCAACGGCAGGTTCGGCAGCAAGAAGTCTCTGGATCAACTCACCGAAATTTACCCAGACATTACGGCTGACCATCAAGTCCGCAGGCGTGAGTTGCAAGCATACTTCGGCAGTGTCGCTGTAGCCTCGCTTGTAGCTTTAATGTGGCAGGAGCAGGACAAACCAGATGATGAGAAAATCTTCTACTTCTCCGGGCCATGGTCGCCGGACATGCCTGACGGTGACAAAGAGAACACACTCTATGTGAATGTCGGTGATGAGCGTGTCGCTTTTGAACTCACGCGAGGTGCCTTCGAGTCTTTGTTTCTCCCCTTCTACATGTCCGACATGCTGGTCAGTCTTATGAAAGGGTTCCCGAAAGATGCCGAAGCTGATAAACGTGGTGCTTGGGAGAACTACTTGACGGGGGAAGTCGCAGATGCTGCATGGGATCTGTCCCTTGAAATGTCTGCTGGACCAGAGCGTCTCAACTCACTGTTCACCGACATCAACCGCAAAGGCCCAGGCTCAGTGGTGATCTCAGGTGCTTCTAAAGCTGTGCCTTTGAATGGGTTAGTCAAAAGCGTGGCTCGGATCACAGGTAAACGTCCTCGCATTGACAGAAGCAGGAGTGGAGCAGACCAAATCAACATTGGGAATCGTCTTCTCTCGACCTTCTGGGTTGATACAGAAGGTGAGCACGCCATCGTCCAAGAGAAAAGCTTCCTCGGGGAAAACCTCAATGCCGATGTCACATCAGCAACGAACCCTATCTCGCGGACGCTCTCCCGCATTGGCTTCCCGATCTACAGGACGTGGCAAGAAGAAGATCGAGACCCGCGCAAGAAAGCAATCACCGAAGAGTTCTTCCGCAGGGGTTATGACCCGAATGGTGTGCAGGACGCCACGATCGAGAAGAAGTTTGAAGCCAGCGGCAAAGACCTGACGAACGAGGCATTCGTGCAGTTCCAGAACACATCCTCAGAGGTTCTGACGGATCTTTACACAGAAAACATAGAGTCCCTGCACGACCCCGATCTGCCAGACGCGGCATACAAGAAAGCCGTAAAGGGACTCTACGAGTCTGCGAAAGCTCAAGCCTACGCGGAGCAGGGGGTCAGTTTTACAAAGTAAACGGAATGAAGAAAAACTACGAAATACGTGGGTTATTCTTCATTTCTGGCACTGATCCCCGCTGTTCGCTGAGAACTTTGCGCCTTCTAGTTCTTCATCGCGGAGAAACCGCTTCTTAAGCGATCCAGTGGTCAGACGCACGGTAATCTCATTTCCCTCCGTTCCGTAAGCGTTCCAAATATCAACCTCTACGCGGAGTGTCTTACCTTTGACTATCTTCGGTAACTCAGCATAGTAGAACCCGCCTTCCTTAACCTGGTTAAGCGAACAAGCCGGAGCATCCGACCGCTCAGGCATCAGGGAGTTTGTTTCAGTATCACTCATAATATCGTGACTCTCTAGTCGTTGGTTTTCGACGGCTGTCCTTCAGCGTTAGCCTTCATCCTTCTTTCTCCGCAGGATGATCCCGCCCCCAGGAGTTGAGAGATATTCTACCCCTGTCTCCGCGTCGATAAGTAAGCGCATGCCTGACCTGCCAGACTCTGGATCGGTCGCGTCTTTACCAAGATTAAGGATCTCTTTCAAAAACAAAATCGCTAGAAGAGATCCAGCGAAAATCCAAACGGACTTCCACAGCTCAGCAGCTATCCGTTTGGCTAACAAGGTAGAGGGATCAACCTCCGTTGGCACCTGCGTTTTTTCTTGAGCGTCTTGTCCCATTTTCTTCCTTTCGTTAAGATTTCTCTCGGAGTTGATTCACGCTCGCGTTAGTCATGAGATCTGGACAGCCAGGTCGCTCTGCTCTGCCCGTAGGATTTCAATGCGATGCGCATCGTCTTACTCTACGTCCCCATGAGGCCGCAACAGCCTCAATTTTCCCAGGCCTCTGAACGCAGCCCTCGCTGTGTCCAGATCTCATGACTAACAGGCCAGAGCAGGCAACTGCGTTGCAATCTTGGCCACTCATGTTCCCTCAGTCTAGCAGATCCAGTGGGACGCTGACAGCCTTCACCCATTCAGGTGAGTGGGACACAGCTTTGAGGAGTTGCATCATGCCCGGAGCGTCGTAGGGGACGATCTTGATGAACTCTGCGTCAGATGACAGTTCCGGCGTCGTCTCTGCTCTCAGGAAACTGTTCAGGGTCTTGGTCAGTGCCTTCTTCTCGTTCGACACGTTGTACCTGTGGATCTGCGCCAACGCACCCGGCAGTTGACGTTTCAGTTGAGTCACAGCAGCTTGGGCTGTCTCCACATCCTCCAGGATCACGGTCAGGGTTGGTAGGTTCTTCGAGTTTAGTGTCAATTGGGTAGCGATCATATAGGGCTTTTACTTGGGAAGTGAATAATGCGAGGAAGAAATCCTCAAGGTGCATCTGAGATGCTTGTAAGTGCTCGCCGACTTCTTGCCAGTTCATTTGCACTTCGAATGTTTTGCCGTCCGGCCTGACACCAACGAGGTGCAGGCCCGTGTCGCATTGCATGTGGAGCATGACACCTTCAAGCAAGGGTTCTTCTCCGTTGAGGAATTTGGTCATCTGAGTCAAAGACGAAGTGCTGCCTGTTGAGGCGGACTTGATCATCTTTTTCTCATATGCTGTTAACAGTCTTTTGGCCATGGTTCTACGGTCTGGGTTCTTACGGTCTGGGTTCTTAGGGTCTGGATTCAAGGTCTTCAAGGCGACTTTCGAGGCACTCGATACGTGCAAGCAGTGCATCACGTTCTTCTCTGGCCTCTTGCTGCAGGTCGGCATCTGCCATGTTGGCAACGAACAGGAGAACTTGCTCAGTAGAGATTTCAAACTGCTGAGTTTGTTCAAGGTGGTTCTGCATCAACAGGTCGTAACCTGGGCGCGTGTTGAGGGCGCGAACGGTGCCCCATTCATGCCGGAGCAAGTCGTATTGCTCGCAGGCTAAGTCTGCAAGGAGTCCTTCGAGGTGTTTGTATCTTGGTTCTGTCATGTTGATTTGCTTAGTGTTTGTAATGCCTTGACGGCGAGAAGCAAGCTATCTTGCTCTTTGTCTTTGCTTCTGAGAGATTCTACGACAGCCACATCGACTGTCCCTGGGACGACTAGGCGGATCACTTTGGTGGGGTTCTCTTGTCCTTTTCGTGCCACGCGCCGCATAAACTGCTCATCAAGTTCTAGTGACCAGTTTGAAGAATACCAGCATACGGTGTTGCCTCCACCCTGCATGTTTAGCCCATGTCCGACCGATCCAGCGTGGACAACAAGGCATTTGATTTCGCCGGCGTTCCACCGAGCGAGCGTCTCGTCCCCTGCCCACGCCTCGGCTTCTTTGAGATTTTTGACAATGAAATCGCGTTCGTGGATGTAGTTGGTCGCCACGAGCAGGGGTGAATTCTTCTTGAGGATCTTCTTAAGGGCGTCGAACTTCTTCTGGTGGAGGAACTGCGGCACCTTCCCTTCGTCGTAGATATGTCCACCTGTCATCTGGAGCAGTTTGTTGACCAGCACAGCCGCGTTCACGGCTTCAATCTCCGCTCCGTTCTCCAGCTCCAGCAGGAACTCCTTCTGCATCTCTTTGTAGCGACTCATTGAAGCGGCGTCGAGAGTGACCTCAACCTCCTCGTGAGTCGTCTCGGGGATGTCCAGGTAGTCTTCACTGCGCTGCACAAGGGCAAGATCAGCAAGACGGGCGTAGATCATCTCACGGGCACCTTCACGCGGCACCCAGTTGTATTGTTGCCAGTCGGTAGCCTCGAAGTAGGTGCGCTTGAAGTGCTCAAAGCTCTTGCCTAGACGCTGGCCACCGTCGATCAGTTTCACCTGTGCGAAAATATCGAGCAGGTTGTTGGATGCAGGGGTGCCTGTGAGTCCGATGCGGTGGTCGAACATGGGCATGAATGGCATCAGTGCCTTCACACGTTTGCTTGTCACGTCTTTCATCTTTGACACCTCATCAAAGACGATCATGTCTACTGGGAGCGACTTCGCACCCCTGAGCAAGTTTTCACAGAGCGACCATGTCAAGCCAGCGTCTCTTGGTTTCTCTCTACTGGCAACCTTCTCGTAGTTGAGCGTGTAGATGTCGGCGCTGCCTTGATCCCACGCCCTCAAACCTTCTTCTGTGCGCAGGCTCACGACGCGCAGGTGTTTAGAGAACCCCCACTTCGCTACCTCGTCGGGCCATGTAAGTGTGCTCACACGCAGCGGTGCCAGCACCAGAACACCTTTGCAACCTAGGTCATCGAACAGGTTAGCGATGTGCTTCAAGGTCACGACGGTCTTGCCTAGGCCACAACCCCCTAAGTATAAACAAATTCCCTTCTCCATCATCCAGTCTAACGCGACTTTCTGATATGGCTCCGGGATGAACGGCTTGCTCGTTGCTATGGATGGGAGAAGTTTCTTACTCATTGGCATGTCAGCTGCGCACCAGCTGCTTCTCTTTCGTCTTCATTCATGTCACGCCACACGCTGGAGAACTCTCCGTGGTATTTGAACGCAGCTCTTCGGTATGCTTCTCCTGCATCTTTCAGATCCTTAAAAAGACCTAAGTAGTGCTTCCTGCCACTGTGCCTGATCATAGCACACCACTTCTTGGGTCTCTTCTGAAAGTACACGCCTTTGTGGCCTGAAGTGTTTGTGCAGATGCTGCCCAAGTTGCATTGGTTTTGGCGGCGGGTAGCTAGTCGGAGGTTGGCTATTCTGTTGTCTGCTTTGATCCCATTTTTGTGGTCAACTTCTCTTTCCGGCCACTCGCCATAGGTCAGCAGCCAAGCTATTCTGTGAACATAGCACTGCCTGTTTTTGAGTGTTGTCTTCAAGTGCCCATCATTGTTCGGACACCCTGTTTCATCACCTGCTTTCACTAGATGACGAACGTCTACCCGCCAGAACAGTTTTCCTGTATCTGGTTCGTAGCGTAGGTGCTCGTTGAATATTTCGTAGTCTGTCATGTTACTCATCGTTCAGTGCATCCCAGAGTCTCTGACGCAGTGCTGTCTTCGCACGCACTTCCGCGACGTGGTCAGACCCAACCCGAATGTTTGGCTCTGCACTGAGCACGCCTTTGATCTGGCGCAACGCTGTGAGGGTGTCTTTGGCGTCGTCGTCTTTGAGATCCTTCTCAAGAACGATGGTGATGTGTCCGTAGTAGTCGCTCATTTTTTCATCAGTTGGGTTATTTGTTCGTCAGCTTCGCTCAGAACATGGAGTTGCATTTGCAGTTGCTCAATGTGCAAAGACTGCTTGGTGATCATGTCGCAGGCAAGTGAGTGCTTCATGTTGTCCCTTGCTGTGTGCCTTGAGCCACAACCATAGATTGCGAAGCTCTCGCCCTCGGCATAGACGAACTTCATCTCACAGCGCGGGCATTTTTCTGGCGAGATCATAGTCCAGCCCTCCTTTGCTTCGCAACCACCACGGCAGCGACTGCCGCGACGATCTCACGCAGCTGCTCGGTTGTCATGGGCTTGCCATTCTCATGCAGCGCGCCTCCGGGGTCGGTCTTGCGGCCAGGGCTCACGTCGTCGTGTCCGACAATGTTATGGATCTTGAAGACGCTTGGGTTGTTCAGCTTGAGCCAGACGCAGGTGCGAACCGTTGAGAGCATCTGTGCCTGTGTGAACATGTGGTAGTAACCTGCTGCCATGTTACCTTTCTTGCGCTTCACCTCGATCACTTCTCCCTTCGGCACAACTTTGCCAAACCACGTGTAGAAGCGATTGCCCTTCTTGGTAAGCATCCCGCCAGCCTGCTGCTCAAGACCGATCAGCTCATTGCTGACAGTGCCCGGGAGTCCGGGGTAGACGCTAGGCCCACCATGGTAGCCCCAGTAGGCCAACGAGTCACTCTGGGCGATGTTGCCCTTCTCATCTCCTAGCAAGTAGAGCATCCCTGTGTCGCGCATAAGCTCATTGCCTGCACGAAGACCATTGCGGTGCCCCGCTGTCCAGTGGATCACGATGCCCTCTGGGCCACCGTTGCGGTAGCGTCCGCGCTTAGCTCCGCTCTTAGCGTCCTTCGCCCAGGGTATCCAGTTGACCGGGTCTGCCTGGTAGAGCGGGTACTGGCTGATGTCGAGGAGGTCGGTTTTGACTCGCTGTGAGCCTGGTGCAAGTAACCCTGTTATAATAGGCAGCGCTGGCGGCAGCTCACGTTTCTGGTTGAGCAGCTCCAAGAACAGCGCCTTCAGTTCTTTCTTGAGCTTTGGTGCTGTGCCTTTGTAGCGGGTGGACTTGTTAGGGTTGGAGAGATGCCAGATCTCTTTCCAAAGCTCCTCCTTTTTGTGTGTGTCGATGGTGTTCATTTAGTGTGATGCGCGTGCGCGTTCTTTGTGTCTCTTGATGGCGGCTGACACGGTGCTGTGCTCTACGCCGAGTTCTTCTGCAATCCTTCGCAGGGATTTACCAGATTTCCAGTCTTCTGCTGCCTGCGCTGCCATTTCTTCGGTGATCTTGCGGTTATTGGTGTTCGCTGCAGGTGGCACGGGGATATGCTTCACCCATTTATTAGCTCGGTGTCTGCCTACGCCCACCTCTTTGGCGATCTTGGGCACTGACATGCCTTCTCTGCGCAGCTTCCGCGCTCGCGCTACCAGGAAATCTTCGTCTGTTGTTGTTCTCACAGTAGTCTGTTAGTTGTTTTGGAGTTCTAGAGGTTCATTGGGTCGCCCCACTGATGCGCCATAGCGGCTGCCATCCCAGGGTGGAACCTGCTGCGTTCTTTTTCTCTGTCGGGGCCAGGTGACATTCTATGCACCCATGACCACTTCTTGTGTTCATCTGTTCCTGGTTTTGGTGGGACAAGCTTATGTGTCGGTGCTAAATCGGGCAACCCAATAAGCTCCCATCCGGTGGCTTTAAAAGCTTTGTCTCCAAACCACCACGGCTGAACTATCTGCCTGTGCTGCATTTGCAGGCACTCTCTGGCGTGGTCGTGCATCACAGGGTTTTCAATAGCCTTCAGCTTGATCGGTGCATTGCGAAGCAGGTTGTAGAAATCAACAGCTTCAAAGAACTCGCGCCACATTTCCACCATAGTCCTGGGCTTTGGTGGGACATGCAGCCACCTCCTCCCAGCATTTGTCAGACGGGTGCATGTAGGGTGCGCCACCATCAAGTCCCAGGTATCGTCAAGAACGTCTCTAATGTCACACTCAAGATGCTGCCCCGGTATTTCTGTGGGCCTCGTGTCACAGCTCCATGCGTCATGTCCTTCTGCTTCAAAAGCACTCCTCACTACGCCAGAGTATTCGCAAGCCACCAGCACTTTCATAGTAGTTTGATAATCAGAATTTTGCTGTCTTCGATGTTGTCACTCCACTCAGCTGCGAACCCTTTGTCACGCAGTTGGCTGAGTCGCCTTTCTTGAAGCTTGGTTGGCTTTTTGCCCTTGGCCTTGAGTTCAAGAAAAAGGATTCTGCCCTTGGGTGCCATGATCATGCGATCAGGAACGGCACGGTTAGCAGGGCTGGACAGCTTCCAGCAAAGGAAGCCGAGTTCTTTGCAATAGGCTGCCACTGCCTTTTCATGTTTCGATTCGAGTGTCATGCTACTTAGTTTCCCTCCTGATCAGCCCACCGTGTTTAGTTCCAAGATACTCAATGCCTGTCTTGTTGTCTTTGTAAAGAATTAGGCCCGATCTCTGTTTGCCTTCTGGATCTGTGCTGTCTTTGCCAATCTCGAAGAAATGCTTGCATCCTAAGAAAAGGACAACAATAAAGCAGAACAAAGAGACTGGTAGCCATATTGCCCTTGAGAGTGCCCGTTCGAGCTGCCCCGTGTCGTAGTTTACCAGTGATGTCATTTCGTGTAGTGTGGTGTGGTTTTCATGTCGATGTCGATAGGCAAACCTGTTGCCCAGTGTGGATTAGTTCGAAAAGCTTCGCCCAGTGCGTCTACGTTCTTCCACCAAGGAACTACTGTGAGTCCCTGGTCATGCACAAGTAAGTTCGGGTAGAACCCTGCCGCAATTGCTCGGAGCAATGCTTCGCCCATGGCATCAGCGGCGCAAGCCTGCGTAAGATTCTCGGCGATCTTGCCACCGTAGAGGCTCTCCCAGTTGAACTGCTTGGTCTTGCTGTTAATGCCCCAGTAGTAGATCTTCTTGCCCCTGCGCTTCTCTTTGTGGATCTCGATCGTGCCGTCATCCTGCTCAACCTCGATCTCGATGAAATACTCTTCTTCTTTGACCTTCGGTCTCGGATAACACAGGTCGCGTCCACTGGGCAGCTTCAAACGCAGGTAAGAAATGCCAGCGTGCTTGGTGACAGCGCAAGAGCAGTGCTCTCCGATCTTGAACTTGCGGCCCGGACTCTCGATCGCTTTGACCACTGCGTCCTGCGCGTCCCACCACAACTGGACAACGTGATTGTTCTTGGCGCGGAATGCTTTGATCGTAGCTTTGGACAGGTCATTGTCGATCACCTGCCCGTAGTTCAGGCAGGTCTTCTGGAAGCCTTTCCAGCCGATCTGGAAGGTGCCTGCGAGAACTGCCTGCTTGCCGACGAAACGTTCAACAGTGCTCTCGCCTGCTTCCTTGCGGTCAATCTGGTCTTGCTCATCGCAACCGAAGATCACACATGCCATCTTGATGTAGAGGTCGATGCCTGCGGCGAAGTCGTCCAGGGCATCTTGTTGCCCTGCCAACCAGCAGACGATGCGCGCCTCGATGTTCGAGAAGTCGATGTCTACCAGACGCTGCCACTCCGCAGGCTGGATGAAGTGTCTGATACAAGAGGCGACCACTTCGAGCGGGTGCCCGAACTGCTCCAGGTCTGCTGCGGTGCAACCTGCGCAGATCAGGGCGTAGGCTTCCTCTGTCTTTTTGATCGTCGGACGCTTGAAATTCTGAGGTTGCACCCCTTTGCCTGACCAACGGCCAGTGTTCTGTGCCCCGTAGTATTGCAGAGAGCCACGCACAAGCCCGTCTGGGCAAACCCATCTCTCCATAGCGGGGATCTTCGCAAGCGCAGCGAAGGAGCAACTCTGAAGGATCTGGAGCACCTCCAGCACTCTGGTGTCGTCAATGTCGTCGTCTCGCAGGGCTTCCTCGATCGTGTCGGCTTGTAGGTCATCGCGCTGGTAGCCTTTGCTCTGTAGCCACGCCTTCAGGAACTTGTTCTGGTTCGGGCCGACTGCCGTGACCGTGGCGTCTTCCTCCAGCTCACCAACCAGCATCAGGCACACGTCTCTCGTGTCCTTGTTGCTCGACCATTCGAGGGTCTTGAGTCGCTGGCCTTTTTTGCCGCGCTTGAAAGATTCTGTGACAGCGTGGAGGTTCAACTCATCACCAGGGTATCCACGCCCCTGGAGCCAGTCGAGCATGTCTAAAGAGTAGTCGATGCTGACCTGCGTCACCTTGCGAACGGCGTGGTCGATCTTCGGCACCTCTGCATCGACAATCTTCTGCGCATTCGCGAGAGCTTTGGTGTTCACAGGGAAGCCTCGTTGATTCATCTCCAGGTCAGCCTGGAACACAGGTAACTCGTAGTCTGTCAGCTCGAAGAATTTAAGTTTTCTGTGAACCGCCATCTCGGTGCGCACGTCTTGTCGGCAGTATTCACAGAACTCTTGCCACTCTGCCGGGTGCTGGTCAGGGTCAGCGAACGGGGGGATTGAGAACATCTTGATCAGCTCTTTCCCTCGATCGTCCTTCTGATCGGTGAGGTTGAGCTGCTCTGAGAGCGTGCCGAGATGGGGACTCCAACCAGCCTTGCGCGCCATGGCTGCAGTGCATCTCCACTTGGATAGGTCAGGGCAAGGCAGACCAAAGGTGTATTCCCAGAGTCCCCAACTCATCGCTACCTCAAAGTTCGCGTTGTGGGCGTAGACAATGGTGTCAGGGTTTGCGCTGATCTCAACGAGCATGTCTCTGGCTTCGCTGTCGCCGTGTTTGTGGTGGCAGTCCCATAGAAACGGGTCTTGTCCCTCCTCCGCCACTGCGACCATGAGGATGTCGGTAGTTGGGTCGCTGGCGTAGCGGTAGCTGCCAACGTCGGTGAGATCTGCCTTGGAGCGGGACTCGAAGTCTAAATGGTAAACTGTCATCACAGTGTTTTCACGAATGCTTCTGCGCGCTCTCTTGCTGTAGCGACCACCGAAGGGGAAGCTCCCTGAATCAGTCGATAAACGTATCCACTGAACTGCGTGCCTGTTTGTGTTGGGTATCCCTCAAGCATCTTCTCTGCTTCGTGCATGGCATTCAGATCATTGAGGTAGTCCGGGCACGTTGTTACAGTGCCTTGTCCTGAACAAGCATTGCAGCCCTCACCGTGGCATGAGTAGCACCCTACTTCCTCAAGAGTTCTACAGAACAGTGCTATTTTTGTGTTAGTGTTTGTCATGTGTGTGTGTGTTCACCTCAAATGCCCCAGCACCCGTGAGGATGCTGAGGCTGCTGGTATCGAGGAGGAGCCTCTAAAAGTCTTCTTCGTCACCCACGTCCAGCGCAGGAAGTTGCTGCATGGCAACGAAGTCGGGGAGAGCTTCTTTGCGTTCAAGCAACTCTTGCAGTGGCCCGGTCACGTCCAGTCCTCTGAGTGCTGCTTCGAGCACGTAAGGTGCCAAAGACTCCAAGGCAATTTTGCGAAGGCGTTCAGGGTCAGTGTTGCTTGTTGAGTCCTGGGTCTGCATCTGTGGGGCATAGAGCTTGGCCGCCTTTGCGAACTGCTCATTGGCCAGTAGGCCGACCTTCTTTGTGACTGTCTCGACGATAAGGCCAATAGTCGCTTTCAGATGACTATCACCCATTGATGGGATGAGGATCTCTTTGCCGTCTTTTTCTCTGTGTAGGAATTTCATTTCGTTTTCTTGGTTAGTTGGTTGTTCTTGGTCATTTTCTATTATCCTTGCTTTGAGTTCTTTGATTCCGTTGTTGTTGCTTCCTTCTCTGCAGCGATTCACGATGAACTCGCCAAACTTGTCAATCTTGCAGGTGATCTGGTACTTGCCCTGCCCCTGTGCTGAGTTGGGGATAGGCAACAAGGACGACTGGGATAGAGCCCTGTTCAGGCGATTAAAATCAGCAAGCGTGTGTTGGCTAGGGTAAAGAGTGAACTCGACTGTTGCTGCTGGTCGCGTTGGCTCATCAGCAATAGTTTCCGAAAAGGCAGCTTTCAGGTCTGCTATCCTGTTCTGCATCCCTGCTAGGTTTCGTAGGATGATGAACTGACCAAACTCTGCTGCGGTGCAGTTCACTGTTGCTGAACCTGTCCAGTGTATGTCATCTACAACATGGCAGTGATCAATGCCGCACTGGGCTAGGACACTGCCCAGCAGTGCAGCCTTTGTTCCTACGGTTGATCTCAGGGTAAATGTTACTTGCCTCATGGTGTGTGTGTGTGTGTGTGCGTGTTTACTTGGGCGAAGCAGTCTCTGGTAGTCTTCATATGCTATTCTAGGAAGCTTCCTGATTGAACTGCTGATCTGGTCTGCCGAAAGTCTTATCGGCTTTGGTTGCGTGATCCTAGTCATGTGCGGCAATTGTTAATGAGGCTCCGGTAGGACTCGAACCTACATCTAGCAACTTCGCTGATGCCATGCTACCAATTGCACCACGGAGCCTTTTGCGGGGGTTGTAGTGGGGCGGAACCTTTCCTAAACGGTGGCCACTTTAAAGCGTAGCTACCCCAGTTTTCGATGGCATACGAAGCTCGCTGTTAAGCGAGTGGATCTTCTTCGTCGTCGTCGTCGTCAGTGTCTTCAACCGAGTCGTCGTCGACGCTGAGGTCATCGAACGCAGCGTTGGCATCGACTGAGCCAGCACCGAACGGCTCACCGTCTTTAACGAACTGGATTGCTCCAAGGCTTGCGTTCACACGCTTGCCGAAGTCGTTGTTCTGCCACCAGAGGTTGATAACAGCATTGACGTAGCAACCAGCATAGGGCTTACCATCCTCCGCGACAAGCGGGGTGCGGTCACGGTCAACGATGGTTGGGCGAGTGCCGTTGCTTGCAGTGACTGACATCATTGTCTCGTCGTAGCCATCGTAGTCCTTGCCTTCACCGTCGCGCAGGCAAAGCTTTTCAGCTGGGATCTTTTTGCCTTTGTGGTTGTCCTTGAGGACTTGGACGATGCCAGCTTTGACCGCTTTGATCTCGGCTGCGTTCTTCGCCTTGTCCATGATGAAGCTCGCTCTGAACTTCAGCTCTTCATTCGGAGCTGGTTTGCCCTTCTTGAAATACTGAGGAACGAAGATGTCGGGGAATGACAGGCGAACGTTCTTCAGCGTAATTGTCGTATTTACTTTTTCTTCACTCATTTTTCTTTTCTAATTTTGTTTTTAGTTTACAGCTTGCGCCGCGTTTCTATTATCCATTTGATCCATCGCTGGTCAAATGAAAGTTGAGAAATTATTTCTTTTTCTTCATTCTTCGGAGTGACCCATCTTTATGTCGTTGGTATTGCCTTCCGTAGCTGTCAGAAAAGACACCGTCCACGTCTTGTGAAAAGTCTTTTTGTGGTGCCCATCTACGTGACTTGCGTGGAACTGTGAAGCTAGGAGTGTACGTGACAGGATTCGCTGCTGTTCCTGTTCCCAGCGCCGCTACTGCCGCTAATGCACCTACTGCCGCTAATGCACCTATGAGTGGTTTCTTATTCCTCATGTTAGTGGGTCTCCTTCGTTCAAGTCCTCGAATGCATCCACGGGTGGCGCAATCGCTGGACGTTTGTCATCGTCGGGGACAACTGTTGGCTTCCCTTCCGACTTGACAGCAACCTCATTGAAGCGGTTCCACCACTTAGCTGATGGCTCAATCTTGGCTTGCTTAATCTTGGTCTCGATCAGCGATGGGCTCAATGGCTCAGGCTTTTTGCGGCGCTCCTCAGCTTTGAAGTGCCTTGCGAGAAGTTTGTCCGCTTCGTCACCACTGCGCCACTTACGGTTGCCGCCGCGTCCCTGAACGATCTTGAGCCCTGGAACCTGCCTACCTTCTTCGAGCACCATTCGCTGAATGTGCTCCTCGCCTTCTTTGATCCACTTAACGAAGTCCTTCTTGAATTTCAAGAACACTGCAAGCTTCTCGTCACTCAGGGTGCCGAATGAAGGTAGCTCCAGAGTTTCCGGCAATGTGTCTTCGTCGATCGGTGGCAGGATCTCAAACATGCCTGCTGTGCGTGCCTCGCAGAACGCTTTCGCATCGCAGAACTGACAAGCCTTCTCAGACGGCTCAAACTTGATGTCTTTGCCTTTGTGGATCGCGCTATGCGTCTTGAGCATCTCGCGACGTGTGGCCAAGGTATCGCCAAGCTCGAACTCCCACACGTCCTCTGGCCTGTTCCTGAAAGCCTTCGGTTGGTAGATGACCACAGTGACCAGCGTGCTGTTGCCTGCCTGGTCGTAGCCTTCTGAGTGCAGGGCCTGCACCTTGCTGGCTGCGTAGATCAACTGCTGTGTGTTCTCTTCTGCATCGACCAGCGTTATGCCGTTCTTGTAATCGACGATCAGCAGGTGATTTGTCTCTGGGTTGTAGACGTTGAAATCCAATGTCCCTTTCAGGTGCGGGTCATAGAACGTTGGAACGCTCTCCTCAATGCGGGGTGACAATGCACCTTTACCCATCTCGATTGCTTTCCTCTCGCAGTAGTCCACGTAGCCAAGAACGTTCTGCTCCATGTCTGGGTCGGAGTCAATCTCAGGAAAGACTACAAGGTCTCCTTTGAGTGTCTCCTCGCCCAGCTCATGTGCCAGCGATCCGTTGTGCGTGTAGTCTCTGACCGTCTTGTCAACGCGGTACTGGTTCTCAGCGATCAGCTTCGGTGAAGCGGTGCAGGTGAGCCAGCGTGCGCTGCCTGAGGGTCTTGTCTCCAGCGGTGCTGGGATTGGTGGTTTGTCTTTGTCTTTGTCTGTCATGTCGTCAGTGCGTAAGGGCGGCAGTGTCAAAGCTGCCGCCCCGGTGGTGGTGGTGGTGTCCTATGCGTCAGCGAGAGCCTGCACGTCCTTGAAGAATGCCTGGTAGCTTTCTTCTGGAAGTTCAGAGAACTTGGCTACGCTGTATTTCTGAAGCGCAGCCAGGACGGCTGCGCGGTCTTTCTTCTTGGCGACTGCTTTGATAGCGTCCGCTGTCAGCGGTTCGTCTGCTGCAGGGTCAGCGGCTGGAGGAGCTTCTTCTTTAACAGGCTCGCTTGTCTTCGCAGTCTTTGCAGCCGTCGTCTTTTTCTTGGCTGCAGCAGGTGCTCCAGTTGCTGGGGCACTGTTGGTAAGAGCTTCGGTGTTTGCATTGAGTGCTGCTACGAGTTCGGTAATGAGTTTTTCAATCATGGTTTTCGGTTAGTTAGGTTTGCTTGGTTTATTGGTTTGAGAAGTCAAAGCACTTTGTCAGCGGCATCTTGCCACCAGAGACTGGCTTGACGTTGTTGTTGAAGAGAATGCTCTCCGTAACCTCGAACGTGCTGCCGAGGTTGATAGTGGAATGGGTGAGGGTGCATTGGGTTGCGCTCGTCCGGTTGCGGGTTTGAAGCTTTGCCCCAAAGAAGTTGCAGGACTCAAAGCTTGTCTGTGCTTTGGTCAGCAGTGGTGTCTCTACGAACGTCGTCCAACGAGCACCTGAGCCTTCGGCTGCGAACACTAGGCGCATCCTTGAGACGATCCACTGTGTTGTTGAGTAGCCGTGCATGAGCACTGGAACTTCGAACGCGAGGTCTGCCTCAATGCTTCCAAGGTCGAAGGTACCTTTGTTCTTACCGCGCATCGGGGGCTTCCAGATCAAGGTGCCGCCTTCTGCGATGTCAACGCGAGCACCTTTCACCAGGCCGCGCAGGTCTTCCACGCCTTTTACTTTTATAATGTTGTTTTCCATATGCTCTATATCCTCTACCGCGACCGCGACCACGGCTGCGACCCCGACCGCGACAACGACCGCGACAACGACCGCGACAACGACCGCGACCGCGACCACGGCCGCGACCACGGCCCCGACCCCGACCACGACCACGACCCCGCCTCCGCCTCCGCAATTATTGCAGTTGTCATTTAGTTTCTGTAGGCAGTTTGTGGTCAAACTCTGCACAACCAACCATTGCGCCCCTGCCTACGATGAAAGGCCCTTTTGGGAGCATCTCCACTTCCGAAAACTCCCCTGTGGTGATAAGTGCCTCACTCAGCCTGCCGCTATCGGCTACCCATGCTGCATCTTCTAACACAAGTTCTTTCTCCCCTACGCTGACCAACCTGCCCACTATATGGTAGGTGACTAGTCTGATAAAGTAGTTCTGACCGATGGTGAAAGGGTGGTCGTGGGCAACGTTCTGATTGGCAGTGGTTTGAGCCTCATCCTTTTCGAAAAGAAGGGCTTCTATGATTTCTAGTTTTGTCATGTCGTTTGTTGTTTTAGTTTTAGTTTTAGTTAGTGAACGTTCAGGTTTAAGCCAGTCAACCGCGCTCGTCCAGTCTTAAATGTGAATTATTTTCTCCTACAGCAAAACGACGATGGCATAAGCTGGGGTTTCCTTGGTCATCTTCAGGTATGTTGCTCTATCTTTGACATACACGTCCACGACTGGCGTGCGACCTCGTGAAGCCTTGCGACTCTGAACAGCGGTGCCGCGATCCTGGACGATGAAATACCCATCGCTGTCGAGATTACCCTTTAGGATGGGAATCTCGAACACAGTGCCGAAAGGAAACTGTCTCTCTGCCGCCACGGTGACACCTTCCTCAGCGCGTTTGACTGCGGGGTCGGAAACTTGTGAGCCCCACTTCGGATCCTCACCAGCGTAGTAAAATGTGATTCGTGCTTTGAAAGCGTTCCTCATGGTGTCGCCCAGTAGTCCACTGGAGGGAGGTTGATTGTCTGACTTTTGGGGGAACTCTCCCGCGCAAGCAGAAGCCAAGATCAGCGTGATAAGTGGTAGTGTAAGTGTTTTCATCTTCTACTCCCCCCCTCTCAATTTTTCTATTTGCTCTTTCATCACTGCATTCTGTCCTCCGATATACGCGGCGGCATGCGTGAAATAGAGAGTTGCTGCCGCTACAAGCAGGATAAAAAATATTATTATTATGGTTTTCATGTTGGTTTGTATTCGTCTAGTTGCTCAGGTGGAAATAACCCAACAACACTCCGGCCAGGTAAATCATGGCTAGGAGACAGACTGTTTGAATGATCCATGCGAGTGGTTTCATAGCTGGATAAAGGATGCGATCAGAACCAACGCGGTCATGATCAAGGTTGTTAGGTTAATCCACAGGAGTGGATGTTTACATTTTCTGCGGTTTTTGTTCTTCCAGATCTCTTCTTTCATTTTGCTTTTGTAGTCTGTGTTCTTGCAGTGTCTTGCCATAGTGCTTCTCCGCGCAGTCTGCGCAGTAGTAGATGCCGCAGTAAAAACACCTAGACATTCTGGTGGCTCGTAGCCTCACCCCGCACTTGCAGCTTACCTTTCGGTGCAGTGTAGCGTGTAGGTGCTGTGTGAAGATAAGCTCGGCGTCTTCTTTCGAGTCGGCATTATCTGCGTAGTCTTGTAGCGTGCTCAAAATGGGTTGTTTCCTTTCTGTCTTGCGCGTTCCTGCTCATGGGCAAGTTTGTCGGCTGCCGCTTTCTTGCGGTTCTCTGATCTTGGTAGGATTTGGCAGTTTCCATTTTCGTAACCTTTCAATGCATCGCGCCGGTCCAGTTCATAATCTGACTGGGCGACTAGGCGTTCGTATTGGAGGAAACTTAGCGTGAAGGTCTGACCTCTGCGCTTCGCCCTTTTACGCACGATCTCAAAACGATACTTGAGCGGGTTGTTCGTGCGCCATGCCTGCATCTTGTGCTTGGAACAGAAGCGGTTCTTTTGCCCCGCGTCATTTCTGCAACGTATCACCTGACACTTGTGCGCGGGTTTTGGCTTTAAGCTGAGAATGTAGTGCATCCTCCCTTCGTCATCAAACTCGTGGTTCATGGTATGACGGTCCCTTCTATGATAGTTGCTATCAGTTCACCCTTAGAGTTGCGGCAGTCGATCCTTGTTTTGAATTGTGTGGCATCGGTTACTTGGCTTGCAAGGTGCTTGTGCTCCGATGCTTGAATAAGTGCTTTTGCTACCCTGAGGGCTTTCCTTTTTTGCTCTTGGAATAGCAGTAAGTTGATTGCTTGGTTTGTGTTCATTTGAGGTTTTCAGGGGTGTTTGGGAACTTCGCCGCGATGACTTTCACTGTATCGAGCTGTTCTGGCGAGAAATAGTCTAAGAATTCCTTCCAGCACCAGTCCACCGACACTAATACCAGCCCTGCCAACTCTCTTTCGCCTGATGAGAACAGCACAGCGGACAGTGCCTCGTGAGATTGCCAGTTCAAGTTGGCTCCTTGCAAGTTGGCTCCTTGCAAGTTTTTAGTGCTTTTAGCGCGGTTTGCATTCATTATCCAGAGTGTGAATGGTGTGTTCATTTTATTTTTGTGTTAGTTGTTTGCCACGACTTCGAAGTCACCGTGGCTCTCGTTGTCTTTGAAAAATTGCCCTACTTCGCTCGCGTAGTCTCGCGACTCGAACTTGACAGGTGTCAGGTGACCACACGAATTGCCTACGCGGTAGCGTGTCGCTATGTGTTCGACGGGCGCGAAGCCGTTGTAGGGGATCACTGGGTGATACTTGAACCAGACTGAATAAGTGGTTTTCATTTTAGTTGTGTGTAAGTGTGGTCAGGCAAGTCTCTGTTTTTGTTCCAGGGAAAACACCGCCCAAGTTTTCCCAAGTATCTGAAATTGTCTCCAGCTTTTCCAAGCGCGCTCGTCCAGCCATCGGTTGCGTGCACTTCGAATTCTTCAATTAGTGATTGTGGTAATGTCATATTATTTGTGTGTGTGTGTGTGTGTTTTATTTAGTCTTCAAATATTGGCGCTTCTGTGTGAGGCAATTTCAAGTCGAGCTTAGTATCATCGCATACACTTTCCAGTCCTACGCCAGTGCCCATTGCTTGCATTGCAAGGTAGTGTCCGAATTGTTCTTCATCGCATTCCCTGTCAGCGTATTTGTCGGGCAGGTCTTGCGCCCTCTCTAGAATTGCAGTGATCAGGGAACCGTTAAGCTTCTCCACGTCTTCAACCAGATTAGTGGCGGCTGCCTTGTATTCCTCTGGTGTCTCGCTTGGCATCACGTCCATTATTTCGCACCCGCTCAGATTCATTCCGTCTTCTGATTCGTCTTGATGATCAGCCCATGCACAAGCGAACATCGCTTCAGCTGCATGCTCAATAATCTCTTCTTTCGACGGGTTCTCACACTCATCGGCACACTTCGTGCAAAGATAGTCGCCTTCCACTTCTCGGTAGTCTGGTGTCCAGTCAAAGCAATTGGCCTGCGTCTCGAATACGGTACTGCAATTGCCACATGTCGAGTGATCATCGGAGAAGACTACTGTCAGGCCTTCAATGTCTTCAATGCTTACAAGGTCATTCGGCACAAGGTAAGGCGATTGATCTTTTCCTTTGTTCTGTGGCTTGCCATCAGTGCAACGCATAGTGGCGAAAGGGCCGCCCGTGAATCCCGCGTTTTGATTCGTGCATCTTAGGGTTGCGTTCCTTGTCTTCTTTCACTTTGGCGTCGTGTAGTTCTTGCCAGTGCGCTCGAATAGTTGGCCACTGCAATGGCGCTAATTTAATGTTCAACTCGTCATTGATTTGGGAAAGGTCTTCCCAGCTCGAAACGATGAGATGCGTCTCGCCGTGCTTGTCATCGCCCACTTGGCAATTGTTGTGCAGGTCTTGCGAGATAGTTTCCAGTGCTTGCTCTTTTGTGATTGTCATGGTCGTGTGTGTGTGTGTGTGGTTTGACTTGGTTTATTAGCTGGTGAGTGAATCTGCAAAACGCTCAAAAGTTTTTTTTTTTTTTTTTTTTTTTTTTTTTTTTTTTTTTCCAAACTCTTTGCAACTTGGAATGCTTCCATTTTTCCATTCTCTTTCAACATACGCTTGGAACAGCTGTCAGCAAGCCACACGCGAACGTCTGGCGAGCTATTGTGGTCATGTCAACGCGCCTGGTCGGCACTGTGCCGTCGGGCTGCTGAGTTTTGGTTCCTTGAATGACCAAAATCGACGCTGAGAACATTCCCCTGCATCTGATCAACAGGGCTTACAATGCGACGAGAGGCTGGTGGGATCGCGTGTGTGTAGATCATTGTTGTCTTCACGCTCTTGTGCCCGAGCAGCTCCTGAATTGTTCGGATATCGTTCCCTGAGATCAGCATCGAAGTTGCGAAGGAGTGCCTGAAGACATGCGGAGTCACATGCTTCTGGATCCTCGTCTTTCGTGCTGCGGACTGGAGGGCCTTACTCAGACCTTGAGCCGTTGTATGCCAACGAACCCCTGCGGTAATGGATCGAGAAGGAAAGAACCACGCCCATGGCCTAAGCTTTGCTGATCTTCCAAGCTTCCTTTGGAGGCTTGCGCTCTCAACGCCAGGGAAAACATCAACCACTCGATCTTGATCCCAGATATCAGTCGCCTTGCGAGCTTGTGCTTCAATTGCCTTGCGAAGAGATCCTGGCAAGATAGTCACTCGATCCTTGTCTCCCTTCCCACCGCGCACAGTGATGGTGTTCATGTCGAAATCGATGTCCTTCAAGCGAAGTTGTAATGCCTCGCTGACTCGAAGGCCTGCACCATACATCAAGGCACATTGGAGAGCTGCATTGCCCGTTAGATGCGCCATGATGGCCTGAACCTCATCTGGAGATAAAACGACAGGCGCCCGACGAGATGGTTTGCCCTCTGGCTTTGTTAGAGGTGGAATCTCTCGGTTGAGAACGTGCCGGCAGTAAAACACCAATGCGTTGAACGCTTGATGCACGGTGCTCTTCGAGTTCGTCGCTGCGATTTGATCAATGAAGGCCTGAGCAGGGTGCTTACAACCAACCAGTGCGTTCTTGCCCAAGAAAATGAGATACTGCCCGACCCAGTATGAATAGACTTTGGCTGTAGATCGACTGAGTTGCCTTCGAGCACAAGCTTTCCTAGTGGCCTCCTGCTGATTTCTGATGTTGATGGGTTTCATTTTTGGAGTGTTATCGCAACTGGGTGAGAATTATCTCAACTCAGAGGCAGTTATCTCAACTCGGGGGTTGGTTTAATTCGCTGTTCGGCTGGAAACGTTCGAGGGCATAGATCATCGAACCCCGCCTTAAACTTCCGGTCTCTCTGATGGCTTGAGTGAGTTCCGGGTTGTCGTATCGTTGGATTATCTGATGATGGTTACCATCGATACCCGCGATCAGAAACGAGATGTTTCCGGGTATGCATCGCACGCCGCACTCGTGCTCCCAAACATGAGGGCTGTGAGGCGGAAAGTTCTTCCAACCCTTTCCAGGTTTGCGCCGACATCGCCGAACAAGTTGTGGATCACCAACCGAAGTTGGCACGTTTGATTCGCTTCGCTCGCTCATGGTTTCTCGTTCGGTGGGATCACGTTGGCGTTCTCCGCGGAATGGGAGCATTGCCCAGACGGATGAATCAGATTGTGTTGCCATCCCTCGCGAGGTTCACTGAGGCTGTTCTCGTCGCAAAACTGCTTCGCGATTTCTGCGGCTGGAGCAGCGTCGTGATGTCTGCTCAATGTAACTTTCTCATCCCTCGATGTAAGCCACCCAAGGAGGCCAAAGACCGCCTCGGAAGCTGTAAGAGGTGGAGAACAAGACGTTGCACCCAATCCCTCACCCGTTGGGGTGGTGGCTGAGTCTTCTGTTGGTATGTCGGCATTTGTTGTCATAAAGTTTTATCTCGGGATGGGTGAACTAGGCGTTCGCAATGGAATCTTCAGCGGGTTCTGGTGACGGACGATCCGCGAGCCATTCATCGGGCGCATCCTTAAATTCGGGTTCACGTTCCTCCATCATAGCTAGGGCATACTCCATGCCGTTATACATTCCGTGCATGTAGGAATCGTAGTTCCAGTTGCCATTGGAGCCTTGGACATCGCGCATTTCACGCAATTTGCGAACAAGGCAGTGCTGACCAACCTGCTCCGCTTCGGGAGTTGTCGGCGTTGATTCTGATTCGGTAGTTTCTGGTGTCATTATCGTTTTTCGGTTGTGTCCGCAGGTGGCAGACTTTGATCGTTCTGCGAAAGTCGTTCGGGGTTGATCTTGTATTTCCACCCGTCCTTTTCCTCAACCCAACATCTCCTCGACCCGCAACGGTTTTCCTCGATCCAGTAATACGCCTCCTGTTCCCCAACCTTATGTTGCCCGTAGAGCATAAGGTGTTGAGTCAGCGGCCCCTCTTGCACTCGTCTCCATTTCAGTGCGACGCAACACCAGCAACGCAGAACAAGACATTGGAGCCAACGCCATACGGCGCGGGCAGTTCGCTTCGCTCTGGAAAGTCTAATCATGGTGTGGCTCAATTTGGTCGTTCGACTATGCGATGCCCGCCATTTTTGCGGCAGCCTTCAAGTCTTTATATTGTTGATGGGTGAGGATTCTGACTGGCGTAAAGTCAGGGTGATTGTTGGCCTTTTGCCATTCCATTAGATACAGGTCTAAGTCGCTGCCATTTGCCATGATGATGTCGCCTCTCACGATCTCCATCAGCGGCGTGTCAGTCGAACAAGTCGATGAGCTTGAATCTGGCATCTCGCCACAATTCCCGCAAAGGATGCCCGGCTTCAGTCCAGCGGACTCTCCGCATTTCTTGCATTTTGTTTTGGCCATATCAGCTATCTTTGGCGTTCGCTCTATAAAGCATAGTGCAAGGCGAGGATGATTTCGCAGGGTATTTGGCGGCCTTGCTCCCATCCCTCCCATGTGCGCGGGGAGCATCCGCCCACTTCCTTCGCTTCTTCTTCTCCGAGCTTTGCTCGGATGCCCCTCAGATCCGTAGTAAGCGGCCCGTCATCGGGGAGAGCCATCAGCTCTTCGCTCAGTTCACCCAACCGATCTTCGTGGGGATTGTATCCGTCGGTTGCGCCTTCGTTGTTGATGACGTTGTAGCGGTCACGCTTGATTCCTTCGGCTTGCATGTCTTCGATGATTTGGTTTTTCGTTCTCATGTCTATATACTACGCTTTTTCTGCGTCATGGTCGTGTGTGTGTGTGGTCTGACTTGGTTTGCTTACTCCTCGCTTGCGCTAGTGACGTGCTAGTGACGTGCTTTGCAGTGGTTGAACTATTGGCGCTCGCGAGGTGTGGTGACAGTATAGGTGTGGCTAAGACATTGCAATGCGGTAAGAGACTGATGTGGCCCCCCGTTCACCGTTAGCGATGGTATAGAATACGTGAACCGTTTCCCCGGTCTTTTCTGTGATGAAGTGAAGACTCTCCACTTCGTCAACGAGCTGGCGGAGCCGTGGAGTATTGCCCTTGCGACTTGCTTCAAAGGAGATTGCTTCGTTGAGTTCAACGAAACGTGCTTCTGTTTGTGGTGCTGGTGACTTGCTCATGTGGTGATAGTATAGGTGTGACTTGGTTTATTAGCCGGTAGGTGAACCTGATACTTTCCAAGCACCGATGCGTATACGCCACCCTACATGTTGGACAACATACGCAAAATACTCAGGGTCAGTAGTTTCGGTATCCTGTGGACTCATGAAGCGAAAATGCTCTTTGGCTTCTGCAAGTGAATTGAAACTGAGGGCCGTATCTTCAGAGGTCATAGGGTCAACGCCCAGTCGTTCGCCAATTGCTTTGGCTTCCTGGATGCACTCGACAGCAAGTGCTGTCAGGTCAGGTTTCACCTTTGTGAATTTCGCAAGACCCGAAACCACCGTGGCCAAGTCATATTCAGCTTCAGGAAAGCATTCGTGCTCAGTATTAAGACCACAGAGGTTTGCCAGCTTGCTGGCATACCCGTAGAAGTCTTGCAGTTCGTATCTGTCAGTGATCGTGGTTTTCATGGTCTTGTGTGGCTAGCTCTGGTTTGATTTGGTGTGGTGATATTATAGGTGTGACGGGAGGTGGAGTCAAGAACTTTGAGAAACTTTTTCACATTTTTCTTTGTGACCTCTTTTCCAGGCCCGGTTTGTGAACCAGAGGAAAGCTTGCTAGTCCATGAAGTCCCAGTCATCCCCAGTCTCGGTCTCCACAGTGGGCGATGGTGTGGGGACTGGCGTCGGCGGTGCGGGCAGTGGCTTAGGTGCGACTGGCGGTGCAGGCATGTGAGTCGAGCGCGGCATGTTATCCCCGCTCGGGGCAGGTGCGGCGCGGTCAATGGCCAGGGCTAGGATATGTGGTGGGAGGTCTTTGGCGTTCATGTCGTCTGGATGGGAAGGCGGTGCCGGCGGAGTGATTGGCGGTGGCTTCCTCTTGTCGCCCTTGCGTGGGTGCTTCAAGAGGTGATCTGGTTTGCGCGGTCTACCAGGTGGGCGTTTAGGCGGTGCGTTGGGGTCGGGCAGTGGCTTGGGTTTGCGTGGGCGACCAGGCCCGGCGCGCTTGGCTTTCTTTTGCTTGGCTCGTGACTTTCTTGGCGTGTTGTATCTGCCCCCTGGCTCTGTAAATGTCAAAGCACTCCCGTCGTCAGGTATCATGCCGAGTTGCATCTTGAGTGAGCGTAGGTTCCAGCGTGGCTCTGGGCGCTTGCCTGATTTGCCTACGACGAAAGCCGGGAACACGTCCTTTCCTTTCCAGAGCCGCAACATTTGAGGGTAGGAAAGTCCAATAGCTTTAGCGGCCTGACTGGTGCTGAGGGCCGTGGGAATTGTGCGTGCTAGGGCTCGGGACATGTTGAGGATAGAATGACGTATGTTTACAGGGCGTGCAAGTTTACTTGTCTTTTGCAAGTGAATTCAGAGCGCGTTGAAAGCGCACGAAACCCCTATAAACGTAGCGCGTTGTAAGCGCACGAAACCCCTATAAACGTAGGCTCAAACTCACTTTGAGAAAAATTTGCTCTGCCTAGATTCCGGGAGACTTCGGTTCACTGATCAGAGAGCCCAAGTGTATAAGAATAGTGCATAATTCAGGGGATCTCAGCGTGTAATCCCCAGAGTTTCACCGACTTACGCGGGTAAAGGTAACGGACTAAGAGTCCTTAGCATTGACTCAGCCCTGAATTCACCCGAATCCGAAATCCCTGTAAGCACGGTTTAGACCTGGCAGGATCTCAAATCCTACCCACGGAAACCACAAAACGCTCTTAGCGTAGACGCTAGGTGGCAAGAACGGGCTCTGGGGCATTGGCAGTGGCAGGGAATGGCAGGTGAGGGCGTGATGAGGGTAAGGGGTGCACCCCCGTCGAAGAGAGGTATCCTAGTGGTGTGAATGTTAGGGGGTGGTGGCACCGTAACAGTGAACGAGTTACGACGCGACGAAATATGTGCGATGCGTAGACCCACATTCTCTATGGTTCTTATAAGGCTGTTAGCGCCACAGAGTTACGGCGTATCCCCTATGGTTCCTATAAGGCTGTGAGCGCCGCAGGGTTACGGTGACTGTTCGATGATCGTCGAACTATCGGCAGGGGGGCACACCCCGTTCGAACTGGATACCTTGGATCGCCACAGCAGCAGTGTGTGGACACGAAGAAGCCCACATCAGCAGTGAGCCGAATGTGGACCGGATAACCGTTCGACTATTCTCGAACTATCGAACGGTGAGAAAAAACTATCCTGAGATCATAACGGATTCTGAAGCCGTAAAATTTATAACGGATTCTGAGGCCGTAAGATTTATAACGGATTCTGGGGCCGTATGATGGGATGATGTTGAAACATGGGGTAGGGGTACATCTCTTACCTTTATGAGAAGATACTATATAGTATATCGTATTGTATGTATAGTGTTTATAAGAGACTATGGTAATTAAAACACTATAGAGTATAGTATATAGTCTGTTCCTATAGAAGGTTGGCGGACCGAGACCCCCTATTTTAGACCACTATTTCAACCCCACGGGCCTGAAATGCATCCAGCATCAGGCTCCTAACTGCTTCTCTGTCAGACAGTTTGCAAATTACGCCGTCATGGATAACTACAATGGGGGAACCTATTTTTCGCCCCATATAACTAACCCCGCGCAACATCGCGTCGGCTTCGAGATTTTGGAGCCTTCTTTGCAATGTGTCCTCAGAACTCTGTATGATTGCTGAACTGAGGGGGAACCTTTCGGTCAAACGCCGCCCAACAGCTGTATTGGGGTTTTGTCCCAGGAACCTTTGAAAATCCCTCTTCACTTCTTTGCGACAGACCCCGGCCGCTTCAGACAACCACGAGTAGATTCCACCACTCATTTCCAGGGCGGCTGTGTAGTCACCTTTTTCATCGGGGTGCATGAAGGCTTTCAGGAGGAAAGGGTGGGCACTTTGAACATCCAGTATGCACACAGCTTCGCCATCCATCAGCACTTGGTCGCGCAGGTAACGGCTACCCCCATTCACCATGACGTGGTAGCACCGATCGACATTCTTACCGACGTGGGTGTTGAACCTCCCGCGCATGAATCGCACAGCGCACTGCTGCAAACCGCAGGTGTCGTAGAGGCTCAACCCTTCCAGCTCGGGGCTCCAACCTTCTGGCAGGGACAACAGGCGCAAACTACTGTCCACCCAACGCAACCCGTCCATGAGACCGGAATCTAGGGGCTCACGCTCTCCGTTCTCCCCCACTCGCACCTTCAGTTCGGTGGTGTCACCACTCTTGTGGGCTTTTTTCAGGTGCACTTTTCGCACATAAGTATCGCCCTCTTCGTCCCAGATTTTAAAACGGCAGCGGCTCCCTTCGAAATCCAGTAGGCGCCTCAAGGCTCGGTCACCACGCCAACCCTTCTCACATTCAACGAAATCCTTGAACCCTATCCCCTCCGCAGCATGGTAGCTCAAATACTTACCAACAAGAGCAAAAGCCCTACTGAGTGAGCGTCCTTCGAGCCCAGCGCAGCACCCAGGGATACAGTACCAGAGCACGGTCTTCCATTTTTCGGATTTGATCATGGTGCCCTCCCACTACGAGTCGGTTACACCGAACAAGGAATCCTCGATCAGCTCAAAAGCCCCATCAACTAGGTGGTAGGCACCCTCTAGCAAAGAAGCTTCAGAAGGCAACTTAGCATCAGGGAACTCTTCGAGCCCACTCATCAGAGCCCAAACTCCAGCTTGCTTCGACTTGTTGTTTTTATTCCTGTCGTGGAAAGTAAGCTCACTCGGACAGCTACTTTTTAGTGCTTGCAGAGTCTTTGTTGTGCTCACTGAGTCCTTGAAAAAAGAGTCGGTGCTGTGTTTGGCGTGCAGCCACTTCACTGAGAATATGGTACAACCTGACCCCCCAATCACCTTTTTCAGATCCTCAATGTCTTCTAGTCCCCGTGTCAGTGCCCCAACAATGTCCTTGAAACGGCTGAAGAACTTGGTGGACACGCCGCAGCGGTTCCCTTTGTCTTCAACACCCTCACAAGGCTCAAACACGTTCAGCAACCAATCTATGAAGAAAGCTCGGTCAGCCTCCATTGCAGCTTTGTTCTCAGGTCGAGTGTTCGCAGAGGCCTCAACCATCTGCCCTGACTCGAATGCAATGACCTTGTCCAGAAAGCCCTTGTCTTCATCCCAGGAAGGAATCGCCTCACCTTTAAACCCAGCAGGGTTCCAGGTCATCACCACCGTGCGGTGCAGGAGCATCTCGTAGTTGTTGCTGTAGAGGCCTTTCACTGGAACCATCTCGTCAGCAAAGATCCCCTTCAAGTGAGTCATGTATTCGTCGCTGTCCCTCTCCGAAGTGGTCATGTCATTGGCAGTCCATACAGGGCTCTCCACTAGTTTGTAGTTCTCAGTGCCAGGGCCACCTTTGAGGAACTTCTCAAAACCAGAGGGGGCATATCTGCCGAGAGTGTCAGCCATGACAGTGCTTAAGAAGGATTTTCCAGAGGACACTTTGCCAAGTATCAGAAAGATAGGACTGGGACGCCATGTCCCCGCGATCATGTCTTGGAGCTTGTTGCGCAGCGCCAAGAAGATTCGGTCGTGGATCTCAGGAACCCCGTCGCTCAACTCAACAATACACCTCCGTTGAAAAGTGTCGTAGTCTTCCAAGACATCACCAGGATCACTGTGATGGGTGAAGTCAGGGTCAACAGTGCAGATTGCTCGCTTGACGCTCTTACCCATTCTACCCAGATCCATCACCCCTTTGTGCATCCCAGCAACAGCACTGCAACCCTCCACCTTTCGTATCAACCGAGCCTGCGTCTTCATCTGACTAGCAATCACCGCGTCAGCAACACCGAAGCTGTTAATCAAAGCACCCTCAACTTCACCAGAAGGCAGCGTCAGGAACTCAGTCTCTCCTTCGCTTGTCAGGATCTCCAGGTGAAAATCTTTACCCTTGCTGGCCCACACTTGGACAAGCTGCCCATTGTCAATTTCCGAGGTCTGTTCAGCCACCTCACTCTTTGAATTGATAATGGCACCCTCCCATGACTTGTGCATTGCCTTGGGGTAAGCCCTCCCCCGTTCAGACATCTTCACCAGATAACCCACAGCCGTGTCCTGGTACCCCATGAAGTCATCAAACTCCTTGAAAGGCAGCTCGAACACTTTGTTGTTCTTCACCCCGATCGAGAAAACTTGAGGAGAAGAAACAAACTTCTCTACTTGTTCCCTAATTTCTCTTGACTCGATACTGTTACTGTCTAAATTTTCGCTCATACTCTCATTTCATCGGGGGTGTTAATGGATTCTGATAACCCCCCTGTCACTTCGGTGGCAGGGGAGGGCTTTTTCTTTCAATTGTGGCACCGAGAACCTTTTTCAAGGGTGCCATGCCAGAGAAAGCCCTGCCAATCAGCACATCATCTTCCATGTTTGTAGGGCGCACCGAACGCCCCGCAATCCTTACCTCTCCTTCATGGTAGATTAGGTCGAAAATATAAATTGGCTCGCTCCCGTCATCTTCGTATGCATCGGTCACCAATCCAAAGTTATACATGGAGCGCGAGTAGCTAATAGCCCGCAGTATTAACTTATGGTCAAAGCCCCACAGCTGGCGTATGGCGATGGGATCGAGAGGCGTAACAACTCGATCTATAATATCACAGCCATCATAGGTGGCGTACGACTCCGTCAACCCCTGTGTAGGCCAATGCTGCAATGCAAGCATTCGAGGCATATCAGTGCCGTCAGCAGACGCTTCAACTTTGCCGTGCGCATTGAATGGCTTGCTAAGGAACGGCATCCATGAACGGTGTGGCCGGTAGTCGTCCGATTGTATGGAACCCCGTGAAGAATACTCAATAATTGATTGAGCGATTCCTTCGATCTCTTCTTCTGGGCAAGCTTCAAACTCCCGTGAACACACTTCCAGGCTCACTTCCCAGCCCCTAATCCCACTAGCTAGCAGGGACGTTACCTCAGCCTTGTGGCGTAGCAGGTCAAATTTTGCAATTGCAGCTTTCTCTTTGTCATCCATATTATTTTTCCTCTTTTGAGCTTGATTCCAGTGCAGCGAGCACCTTCGCTTTGTCGAAACGAAGTGTTCCGTTTTTTGCTTGCCCCAGTCGCATGAATGGGATTGATTTCCGGCTGACCATCAGAGAGACGGTGCGGACGCTCACTCCGAGCAGCTCAGCGAGCTCCTGGCACGAAATGAAGGGTTTTTGGTTGTTTGGTTCTGTCATGTCTGCTGACCCAACACCACTTATCACAACCTGTCAACACCTCTCCAGTAAAAACTTTTCCCCTCAGTTGCGCTTGCCCTTCGCCCCTAACCATGCAAGCATTCTGAGTGACTGAGGCTCCCTCGGTTTGTTCTTATGTTTGTTTGTGTGTGTGGAGAAGCTGCCCTTAACCGGGCAGCTTCTTTTTTGCCCAAGTCACTCAAAGGATGCGGTTCAGCTTCTTCACGACATCTACTTCGGCAACAGCTTGTTCAAGGGTTCAAGGGTTCCAGACCAGCCATGCCACGATCTGTCGTCAGCATCAAACTCCCAGTAATAATAGGTAAGTGGGGTGAGCTTTTTAGTGATCTTCATCTCCCAGGGAACTGAGGTGAGATTTTCAGCGACTTTCACCTCAACAGGCATGCCCTTCTCTTGTTCTTGCGCAGCCTCTGGCTCCGAGCCCCTTTCCTGCGTGTCGTCTACCAGATTACCAACGCTGTCAGCATCTAGCATCAAGGCACAGCTCGCCATGATGTGCGCGAGGTGACTCTCCCCGGACTCTGGGTCAAGGTCTTCACCACCCTGCCAGGCGTCCAGGTGTCGGTGCATTGCAGAGATGTAGGTGCTACGGCAAATTTCGCCCTTGCGCCAATTCCATGGGCCATATTTTTTTAGGCCCAGGCTGAGCACCCGCGCGCAAGCAGCCTTCGCTACAGGAGGAACAAGCCATAGAGGCACCTTCTTCGCTCCTTCGGAGCCCTTCGGGTCAAGAGAATTATTTTCTTCTGTCATGTGACAGGGAGCTTGACACACTCCGAGACTAGGCACAACTTGAAAGCAAGGAACACGGATCCAATAACCTGGCGCGAGGGGTAAGAAGGGGACCGATCAGCCCTGTTCCCCCCTTTCGCCGGGCAAACCCATACCAGACATGACAGAAGCGACAAACAAAAGCAAAAGGAGAGAACAACTTGCAACGCAACTTCAATTCATCCGAGACCAAAACAAGCTCAAGGAACCCTACGAACAGTCATTCACCAAGTTTTTCGAGCAGTCTTTATTACGTGCAGTTCAGGACTTCGAGGAGCTGAGCAGTGCCGAAGGTTTCAGTGGTGCCGCTGTCGAAATGCTCGCTCCAGCAATCGCCAAGACGTTTGAGAAAGCGATGCTTGGCCGCTGCATTCACCAGATTGAAGACGTTCCAGAGAAATGGACGTTGCTGAACTACGGGGATAGCATTAAATACCAGCACAGGGATGACAGCAGGTTCTTCAAACAGGCGGACGGCAGAGTGACAGTCAACTGCATAACCTTTCAAGAACCTTCAGGATCGGCGTATAGTGGAAATACTGAAGGGGTTGGGAAGACGTTTTGCAAACTACCTGTCAGTCATAAGCAGTTCTATGTTGACGTGGTATCATGGGAGCCTAAACGGAACTGGTGGGAACACCGATTAACCAACCCCAATCAACTAGATGCAGTTGCAGAGCATTACGGTGTCCCGATTGAGAAACCCTACGTTTTCATGCGTGGGTTGAGAAATTGGTTCCGTGCTAAGCAACATAGAATACAGCAACCAGACCGCTACAGTAGAGAAACTTAGACCGGTGGACAACTCCTACACATGATAGACACCGAAGAAGAAGAAGAAGAAGAAGAAGAAGAAGAAGAAGAAGAAGAAGAAGAAGAAGAAGAAGAAGAAGAAGAAGAAGAAGA
>JAVJHY011236065.1:0-14536 GCA_035593235.1 Phascolosoma agassizii | reverse complement strand
TAGTAGCACTTGCAACGGTAAAATTACTCTCCCTAAAAGAGATACCAGTTGGTTCATTTAAGGGTTTGCTGTAGGTAAGCTGCTCTGAAAAGTTTGCCCTTAATTCATTGTTTACATTCTGTCGGTGGCCCACAAAAAATGCTTTGCCGTCCTGTCCTAAATATATAAGAGTTTCTTCTACTTCTACCTCTACTTCATTCCTTATTGCCTTTTTTGTATTTGAGTAAAAAACATCACCTACATTGTATCTTTTGAAATCCATAATTCTCTCCTAACAGGTAGTATGGTCTACTTAAATGCGGCACCAATATCGACACTAAAGCGCTCTTTGTCGTCGGTAGATTTCGTTGGTGGTGCAGTTTTGTTATGCGGTTGTGAGGACTCTACAGAGTCCGAAGCAGGTGACGTGCTTGGCGACTCACTGACCACTGGTGCGACGGGCTCTTGTACTTCTGTGTAATCAAAACCCAGCGCCTGCGCATTGATGTTGCGCATGTCTGTATAGCTCTGCTGACTCATGCGTGGCAGCGACTCCATTGCGCCAAAGGGAACAGAGAGCGACACCGGCACAGGTGTTGTGTTTTTGATGTAGGTTGCAAAGCGTGTGCTTGTCTTTGTCTTTTTCTGGTCGAGAATAAAATCAGGACTGCAACGCATCTCTTTTGAGAATGCTGTGGCATCAGATGCATTCACGCCACCGCAAAATTTACTCGCCGTGCTGGCCATGATGGACGCTTTAAGTGATGGCGTCAGTTGCCCAAGATTTTGATGAGCAAACAATAACCCGACGTTGTACTTACGGGATTGATTGAGCAGATTCTCGATGTTGTCGTCGAAGTAATCTTGCGCCTCATCGATGTAAACAAAGAAGTGTGAGCGGTCTTCTTTTGGCATAGCAGCACGCGCAAGTGAGGCTTGTGCAATCATGGCAATAAAAAAGCGGCCAAAGATTGAGCAGCCGTCCGATTTAAGTAAATCCTTTGCGGTGTTGATGAGAACAATCTTGCCATCGTTCATGGCTCCAAAAATATCAACCTTGTTCGTTGATGCACTGAACATGCGCTCAAAAATGCTGTTCGATAGTACGCCCCACAAACGCGTTGCAACTTGGTTGCGCGTGTCGGCATAGGTGCGCGAGAAAAATTGCGAACGGAAAAAATCACGCGTCAATGGGTCCACGCGTGAGAAGTCACTGTCCTCTGTGCCGTGTTGTACAAACTCGCGCAGCGTGTGGATGGTTGCACCTGGCGTAGTGAGCATGTAGCGGGCAAGGAATTTGAAAATGACACTTTGCTTTGATGTGAGTTCAGCACCAAGAAGTGCACCGAAAATATACTCGTAAATCTCCACGGAACCGTTGAGAATTTTCTCCCGGTCAACTGCGCTATACGATGCAAAACGCTCCATTCCAACATCAAACATATTGACTGCCGGTGGTCTTTCGATGTCGTTGGGGTCAACAATGACAAGGCGATTTTCCAGCGGCTCGCCTTTAGCAAAAACACGCAAGCGTGACACGGTGTCAATCATGTCGCCCTGTGAGTCGATAATGCAAAAACCGCCGCCGCCATCGGCTGCGCGGTTGATGTCGTCAATCATCATATATTGCAAGCACTGCGTTTTACCGTGGCCACTGCCACCAACAACATGCGTGTGCTCTGTGCGTGCATCAAGGGAAATAGAGAACGGAATTTGCAAATCAAAAAACGGGAGAAATGGCGTGTCCTTGAGAAACATCTCCACCACTTCACGGTCTGTTAATTTCTTACCTACATCCTCCGGATATGGCCAAACATCGCTCATTTTGAGGTGCTCACCAATCGCGCCGAGGTTGTTTTGAACGCGGGCGCGCAGTGAGTCAAAAAGATAGTGCTCTACAATTTCGCCCGTCTCTATCAAGGCAAAGTCAGTGACAATATAGCCCACGCGTTCGCGTAATCTTTCAGCACTATCAAGTAAGGAAATAGAAAGTGTTGATTTGTTGGGCTGTTCAAAATCGTCCGGAAGTTCAGGCAGTAAAGACAGCAGAACATAGTCAACGGAACGGATATAGTTGTCCAAAAAATCAAGCGTGCCATCTGTTTGTGCCCACCGCAAAACGGTGCGTCGCAGGGCATCCCGTTCGTGGTACATCCGCTCTAAATCGTGTGCGTATGCATTGGGGTTGACTGGCTCCCGAAAGTAGCCAGATTGCACAACAAGCTCACTGTTAATTGATGATAAAACATCAAAAAACTGCGGTGTAAGTGCGCCGTGTTCTTCGAGATTTTCCCTTGCAATCGTGTCGGCGTTTTCTAACCATGCGCCAAATTGGTCTTTGACGCCCGATTGCCACAAGTCCATAGCTTCATTAAAAAGCGCGGTATTTTCCTGTGCCTCTTTCTCTCGTGCAGAGGTAAAAAATCCCATCGAAATTAGTCCGCCTCTGCGGCAAGTTCGTCAACGTCCAACACTTCCTCACCACCAAATTGGCGAGCGACTTCGATGTAACGCTTGAGATTGACAGAGGCCGCTCGCACCTCCTCCTCGATGCCAAGAAGTTCACCGACATTTTTGCACTTGAATTGTGTGCCCGTGATGAGTGTACTGACCGTAAGTGCGGTATTTTTCATCATAGAATAAACGGCGCCAGTAATGCCCTCCGTCGGTCCTGTTTTGTCGTGAAAGACAAGTAGCTCATTGGTAAGTCCATTGTCTTTGATGACTTTTAAATCTTCCGGGGAAATCTCCGCTCGCACGTCCAAGGTGTAAACCGATTTGCCCATCATGGAGGAGCTGGTGTTTCGTTTAAGCAGTAGTTTCATTGTGTCAATCCTTGTATGACTTTGGTGAGGCGCGCCCAGAGGCGCTGTAAGCACGGTTGTAGTGCGTTAGTCGAAATATACCTACCAAGGGTCAAAAATGCCACAGCGGTGCATTTTAGGGGGTTGTGGCGTGTTCTGGTGACGCTTGTGTGGTGCTGTGAGAAAGCGCTGGCCAAAGCGATGTCTTTGGTACTGATGGCATGAGTGCATACGCCCATTTTCGCAGTGCGATATTAGTCCACGTATCGACATTGTTTTGATACGTTTCTAAGTGCTCCCCAAGAGATTCTTTTGATATCCAAATGCCTCCATTTGCGTCGGTGCGAAAATCGGCAAGCGTAGTGAATTGAAATAGAGCGCTTGTGGGAAGGTCGGTAGATTTAAGCATGAGCGAGTTTCGTCTGTACTCGTCCTCACAAATGAATAGAACCCGGAAAGGTATTGTGTCGATGGTATCTGGCAAGTCGATGCCGTCTGCGTGTAAAACCGTGCGTATGGTTTCCATCCATAGAGTGCTGCCCTTCCAATACGAAATATATGCTTGTAGTTTTTTAGAAATCACCTCGATTTTAGTTTCTGTACCGGTGTCGTATTCGATAAAAAAGCAATCGAGTTTACCGTCGCGCACAGTGTAGACAAACGCATCCGGATACACGGAGAGATTGGCGATATATTTCCGCTTTGTTTTCTTGTGAGTAAGCTCCGCTTTAAATGCGGTCGATAAAATCGGGTGGCTAGGCGACGTGTTAATGACGCCGCAATGCGTGAAGCTTTTGCCGCTGTCAATAAAACGATGAAAAATCATTAACACTTCTGCGTTGCCAACTTCATGCGGCAATGATTCTTGCGAGTAATATTTTGTGCGCTTTCTTTCTGGGCGGTAAATTGAAAAAAGTTCGTCCCACGTTTCAGCTAGCCCCATCTTGTGCAACTGTTCTTTGATTAACAAAAACTGCGGTTTTCGTAAAAAAAACACGCTCGCCGGTCGTGCTTTCATTCCGCTGCCGCGACGCGGCGACATGCTGTCTCGATTTAAAAAACCGGCGCGCGCGAGTCGATGCAACAATTTCTGCGTGCTGTTTTCACTCGCAGGAGATATGTTTTTCTCTTGATAAAAATATTGGTACGCGAACGCGGCAGTTGTCATGCCGTTTTTCGCCACAAAATGCAGCAGCTCAATATTGCGTGCGGAGAGGAGGATTCTCATAATAAAATTGTTAAAAAATGAAACCAACGAGGAAAATCAAAAAATGAGGGAAGAGTGAAAAATGCGGAATAACTTCGCGCTCCTGAAAGCGTTGTCGAGAGACGGCGCAGTAGTGATGTCGTGCGTGGCTGCTGTGAGTGTTCTGGTAGTGAGGTGTGACGGTGAGAGATTGCTGGGAGTGCATGGGAATGGCTCTAGTGCAGGCTTTGCAGTGGTGTCGTGAGTTGTTGGCTTGTTGTGGCGGAGCCCCGACCGCGCTTTATAGAAGTAAATAAATAACGGGCGGTCGGGGATTGGAGCGGTGCGGAGAGCCAGTAGTTAAGCCAGTTGTAGCAGTTCATAGTGTCCTTAGTTGTCAAGCTCTAAAGGACTGTATAAAGTATAACATTTACATGTTATTGTGCAAGTTGTGTAGCATTTTTTTGTCTTTTTTTCTTCCGATTTACATCGTGCTTAAAGATACGTACTTAACGATACAGTGCTCAGCAAAATATTATGGTGTTTTGAGCCCTCTGTAGCGCGGTTTATGCTCTGATGAGCATCCCCCTAACATCCCAGGGAGCATCCCCCTAACATCCCAGGGAGCATCCCCCTAACATCCCAGGGGGAGCAATGCCTGTGGATAAGTCGTCAGCATCCCCCTAACCTCACGGGGAGCATACCCCTAATATCACAGTGGGTTTACGCTCGATGCTTACAATCTGCGCCGCATTTTCTTATCCATTCTTTGCCGTGCAAATGAGCAAGTCGGTGTACGATTGCATTAAATAGTTTGCCAGTATTCTCGACAGTTTTAGGGTCAACATCTGCTCGAAATTCACTAATAGCTCGTTGTACTAATTGTGCATCATAGAGTAACGCAATTTTGTGCCAGTTCGATGCACTTCCCCCCTGCCCTGTTATCTGAATAATCTCTTTTGTGAGTTCATCTGCTATCTCTTTTTCTGTAACTGGTGACCACGGCAATGAACCTGTTTTCTTTATAGGTTCTCTGCGTGCAACCAGGTTCCAATCCTTACCGTCAGCAGTTTCTTCGACTGATAAACGCAGTATGCCATTTGCCATTATTTTACCGTCAAGGGCTGTTTTGAGCTCTTCAAGCTTTTCTTTTCTAACATATTTTTTCTCGTACTTCTTACCCACTAACTCTAAATCAGAGAATAAATTTGTAGCAGTGCGTTTGTACATTGTTTTGTTAGATAGAACGGTGCAAAGATGTGAATATAGCGTCAAAGAAGTGCCGCTTTTAATACTAACAAATGTATCGAAATCAACCGGAATTGTGCGATTATTGATGAGATTTTTGCGAATGTGACGACTAAAAACAATATTATGCAATCGCTCAAATTTTTGATGCTTTTTGCGATATTTGTCGCCAATATATGCAATTTCGGAGAGCATGTTAAGTTTATGAATAATCTCAACTGGGTTCTTATTTTCATCAACAAACCCCCATGTCCACCTGTAGCTTACAGATTTTAATACATCAATCTCTCGCTCAATTCGTGTAGAAATATCCCCGCTATATTTCATCTTTAAAACACTTGTAAGCTCCCGAGTCGAAAATGTCAAAACACCGTCATCGGAACGTCCATTTATTTCCCACAATCTAACCAATCCTAAAAATATTTTCCATGTAGTAGTTGTGCCCGTCTGCCCTCCCTGCTCTGGCGTTATAAGTATTTCGGCTGGGTGTATTTTTGGGTCACTATTCTCTTCATTAAATAAAGAGAGTTGCCAGCGTATAGTACGAGTTTCTGTGAGTCTCTTAGACTGGTATGGTAGAAATATTTTGTCAGCAAATTTAGCAAAGTTGTATTCTGGGCGTACCTTTCCATCATCGAAATGTTTGGCGGCAGTGGTCCCGCTATTTTTTGGCAGCTTTGCAGGCGCTTTTTTTGGTTCTACATCGCCAGATAGTGGGGTAGAATTGCGCTTGTTTTTAATTTTATCGGCGATGAGTTTCATACAACAATTTGGAATAATAAGATGGCAAACATATTAGAAAGTAAAAAAGCAGAGACGGTACGTATCAAGTCTGACATCTCCCCTGCCCTACAGGAGCGTTTGAAGACGCTACAGGCTCGCATTGAGAGTGAAGCACCAGATATGCACCTCAATACTAATACAATCGTAGAGAAAGCCCTAGAGAGCGCTGTGCGCAAGGCAAATAAAGAGCTAGACGATATCAGGCGCCCTGCCCCTATGTAGTCATTAGGTGTCAGTGTGTCAGATTTGCTGTCAATATTTATTGCAGTCAAATTTGACACTATCCATTCTCCTGCTCTATGAGAGAGGCACATTTTCAAGGTCGCGCCGTGTGTCCATAACTCTTGTCACTCGCACAATATTTTCCTCTCTTAAGTAGAAAATATTGTGATGCGGAAATCCCGGGATTTTGTACGTGAGCAGGTGCTCGATATCTTGAAATAGGGGTGTGTGACCAATATCGGGAAATTCCTCAATGAGACGATACGTTTCGAGAGTATTTTTAATAAAACGCAGAGCACTTTTCTGACTCTCTCCAGCCATGTAGAGAGCAATATCGTCTACGTTTTTCTTTGCCTCTATCGTCTCAACGAGACGCACCTGCTTTTTTTACTTTCTGCCCAAGCTCGGAAAAGTGTTTCTCGTATGGCTGGTCACTGTCTGGTGAGAGGACACCTTTCATCATTTCCGCATTGAACTGTTGCCGAGCTCTCTCCTGCTCAATATCTCGACGGGCAATGTCCGATACATACTCGGAGATATTCTTGTAGTGTCTCCGCTCCACTTGCAAACGCATTTCTTTACGCAACCCATTCTCTAGGTTGATGTGCGCTGATGAGGTATTCATACATGTAAGTTATTGATTTATATACTAATATTAGCAGAAAACAGCACAATTGTCAAGGCGTGTATATTGCTGTCAATATGTATACGTGTCAATACTGCTGTCAATATGTCATTAGTTTATAGGTGGCTTTCCATACGCGCGAAATAATCCGTCTACTGCTTCGTTCATTAACTCCTTGAGATTTTTGTCTTGTTCGATAGCTAGAATCTTTAGAGCTCTATGGGCGTCATCGGTTACGTACATTGTTACAGCTTTGCGCCCCTTCCTCGTTCGTGGCGTCTTCCATTCTTTAGCGTCTTTGTCAGCGCCCTCCGTCACCGCCTTAGCAGCAGGCGCGGTCTTGGCGGTGGGCTTGGGCGCGTTGCCTTTGATTGCACTAGCAAATTTATTTTTTACGGTCATAGCGTTACATTGCTTATTGGATTATTTGACACATTGTTTGATTGCTGGTTTGACAGCAAGCTGTCAATACATCTATATAGCACGTCGATTTCTTTAGAGGCTTTACCACCCTCTGCGCCCTCGTGTTCTTGTGGGGCAGTGCCGTCAAAGATGCAATCAGCATAAGAGGCGCGTTGCGAAATGTACGAAGGGAAGACTGTCGCACCGTATTCCGTTTCAAGGGCGGTGCGCAAATCGTGAAACTTCCGCATTGAGTTTGGGTGCAGGGCGTTGATAACGACTAAATGTGGTTTACGAATGGCGTTTGCCATATCAATGGTTGTGGAGATTGACTCAATATCGAACAAATTCGCGCGCGTGGGGATGATGAGTAAATCTGCGTGCTTGGCACACTCCAAAGATTCACGGTCAGCTTTTCCCGGAGTGTCAATGATGACGTAAGCAGCACCGTTGATTTTGGCGTTTGTTATGTGCTGCTTGAGCATCACCGTTTGCGACGACACCACAACAGGGAGCTCTGACTCTCTGCGCTCTGACCACTTAAAGACATTGGCCTGATTGTCGGCATCAATCAGGAGTGTGTCCTGGTTCTGGCGCTGCGCTTCAACCGCCAGACATATGGCCAGCGTACTTTTACCAGCGCCGCCTTTTTGGGAGAGTATCGCGAGTGTGTTCATGTTCACATTTTACAGCAATATGTCAAAACTGCAAAATTGCTGTCAATAATTATTGACAGCAATGACTGGTGCAGATATTCTCATCGGTCCGCTGAATTTTCACTTGAAACAGCCGCTAGAGCGCATAGCAACCAGCCATAATGGTGACTGGTCGGCGCGAATGGACGCACAATATCAGTCTGTGAGCGGCGCAACGTATTGTTAACTGCTACTGTTGTGGTGTAGCATTGCTATAAGAAAGGCGAGCCACAGAGGTGGTTTTCGCCTTTTTCTGTTTGTGCTGTTCGGGGAGAATTAACTTGAGTGACTGCGCAAAATATTTTCAGCAAAAGTATCGACAATCGCGCACACAGGCACAAGAGACACCTCACAAGAAACCGACTGAAATAGGTCGGAATCTTGCACAAGAGCACTACAGCCACAACATTAAACAACAAGACGACCATTTTTACCGCGTGGGTAGACAGGCGCTGGTATGTGAGCTATTGCAATAACTCACATACCATGTACTGTATATGTGTACAGTACTTTGAGGATGAAAATTAATGAATACGACTAGTAACAGTAGCCAAGCTAATTGCTCTGAAAAGAGGGGTAATAGTTATGTGTGATATAAAGGAATTTAAAAGACGAGTAGATGCCGGTCACGATGCGCATTCCGCCGGTCATGCGCGTATACTGGACATGCTCGACGATAAGGAGTTTGCGAAGGAGTATGCAATGAAATCTGGAATTTGGACAGAAGATGGCGAGCTGCACCCGAACTATAAAAGTGCCAACGGAACAAATTACACCAGAGGCCCAGGTTCAAAGAGCTAGTAGCTTTAGATATAAAAATGAGCCCCACTCAATAAACATTGGTGGGGTTTTATAATGCGAAACAACCAATCCTTTGGGCGCGTTCACGCATATCATGCGTGCGAGAAAATACTTGCAGAACGCATTCTCCGTAACGAAGCTACGCTCAACTACAGTACAAACGAATATGACTGGCTTGGGTCAGGCGCATATTTCTGGGTCGATAGTAAGGATCGCGCGATAGATTGGGCATATAGGTGTATGGACCGTGGTGCGCTAAAAGACCCCGCTATTTTAGGTGCTGTGATTGATTTGGGACATTGCCTTGTTCTCTACGAGGAAGATTCTCATAAGGAATTAAAAGTAGCGTTCAACTCTTTGAATAAAATGGCAGAAGATATAAAGTTAAAATTGCCGGAAAATTGTGACCCAGTGCATGGCGTTAATTTAATGCGCTATCGTGATTGTGCCACTGTCAATCTCGTGCATAGACAGTGTGAGGAATTAGGCTATCCCCCATATGATTCAGTAATAGGAATATTTGAAGAGGGTGAGCCCATTTATCCAGGAGCTGATTTGCGCACACAAACTCATATACAAGTAGCGCTAAGGAATTCAGATTGTGTTGTTGCGTGGTTTCGTCCAAAGGAAGATTATTAGTTCAGTTTGTAGGATTGATAAAAAACCAGCCCCCTATTTGCCCGTTACGCCACGAACTCGATGCAAGCAAGGCGCTGCTATAGGGTCGTTTTACGTATTGTGGTGCCGCTTGCTAAAAAGGCGGATACAGTACCAACGCTTACGCCGGTCTTGTTGGATATTTTGCGCATACTCAAACCTTGTGTGCGTAGCTTTGTAATTTCTTTTTTCTTGTAAGCTGACAGGGTAGGGCGACCAAGTATTACGCCACGCGCTCTGGCTCGCTCAAGTCCAGCTTTTACACGCTCTGATTGCCTCACAGCTTCTTGATTTGCAAGTGTGGCTAGTATCGAGATAATGGCATCTCTAAACATCCCCGCAGAGTCAATGTACTGCTCTGTGTGAGAACGGTACGCAACACCAGCATCATCTAACTGCTGGAGGTAGGAGAGGGTAGGGCGGACGCCCTCACGACTGAATCGGTCGAGGCTCCAGAAAATGACAATATCAAAGTTGCCCAGGCGGGCATCTTTAAAAAGTTGCTTGAACTCTGTGCGGTCTGCTTTACGTCCAGACTCCTTGTCGATGTATTCCTTTGCAATGGTGTGATTGTTTTTCTTGCACCATGTACGCAATTGCCGGAGTTGGTTCTCGGTGTCTTGTCCTTTGTCTTTTGTTGAGACGCGGGCGTAGAGGGCTACTGTAGTCATATTGTTTTTTGTGACTAAATTCTTAAGCGAAAACTTATTCTTCTACGGTCTTTTCCTCCCTAATAGGTCGAGCTGCCTGCTCCGGAAGCTGAATTCCTATACTGAACTTAATTCTGTTTACAGCCTGCTCTTCTGCATTGGACTGTCCACTTGAGCCCAGGTTTAGAATTCCTGTTGCGACCTTAATGCCCCCCTTAGTTTCAGTGCCTTTGGTCGCTTGGACAGCAATATCGAATTCAATATTTTCCGTTCGGTACTCTTTGAAAGGTCTCCGACTGCCATGCTTTAAATTTTTACTCAAATTTCTCGCCTCCGTGGGGTTGATTCGAGCATCATTATTCAGTGCATAGTCCTGTGCATCCGCAACACCTTTGATTATCTGCTTGAGGGACTCTGAAAAGAACTTGTCTAAATCCATATCGGTAAATCAGACCATTAGTAGGTAGAAAATACACTGTTCATAAAACAGTTGTTATATGAACAGTGTAGCAAGCAATAAAAAACCCAGCAAACATGCGGGTCGGGGAGGACGATTTTTGAGGGGTTTTATGAACACCTAAAAAGTGAACAGTTCGGTACTCATCTGTTCACTTTATCATCGATTTGCGAGAGGTCAATTGTTAAAACCACGTGAAATAGTGCTTTCCAATTTGACCCCAGAGCAGAAAAAGTGAACACTTTGGTATCAAAGTGTTCACTTCTAGGGAGTAGCCGATGAGTACTTGCAGCAATTGTAGTGGGTCGGGTAGCGTCAGAGAAAACAATTCATGTTCGTCTTGTGGTGGAAGTGGAAAAGACCAGCAAGGCGGTAACTGTTTTGGATGCCTAGGTTCCGGTCAGCAAAGCGAAACACGGACATGCCCTTACTGCTCGGGAACGGGCAAAAGCAATTAGATTCGTTTTGAGTGAACAAAATAATACTAAAGTGTTCACCGCGAACTAGGTGTTTGTTGGGCAACTGAAAGCAAAAATCTCACCGTAAGCATAGCTATGTGCTAATAGAAGCGGTCGTCGATTGACTACTTCCAGCACTTTAGTTAAAGGTTAAAGCGAAAGGAGCTTTAGATGGTTTTCAGAATGGTGCGTGATATATTTACTGGATATGACTATTCAAAAGAAAAATCTGACCTCACAGAATTTTCACCATATTACCTTGAAAAACTCGGAAACCTCTTTGTTAGCTTTCGAAAATATTTTAACGTCATAATATTCTTTTTTTTAATAGCTCTCCTCGTTCAGCTGGTTGCACTTTATGGAATTTTCTTTGCGACAACATCCTCGGCCATAGCGAGTTTGCTTGGTGTTATTGTATCTATGTTATTCACATTATTAGGCACATGGTTTTTTGCATTATGCAGAAATTTGGCGAAGTTGTTGTATTTGAAAAATAGAAATGATGTCCACAACACCTTAAATTTTAGAGACAAGGCAATAAGTATGTCAGAGAAAATACTAAAGAAAGCAGAGGAAAAAGCAGAAACAATGATTACTGCGCAAGGTGACAACATTGTGCTCGCTGTTGGCGGCAGCACCATATCAAACGTCAGTCAAAATAAGCGAACAGATGGAAGCGAGGATGTACTCAAATCTTGGGCGTTAATGATTAGTTACTGCCAAGAATCCGAAAACGACGTGGCAGCAGCGAAAGCAAAGGCTTTTGTTACGGAAGCATCTTCAGAGAATCCAGACAAATCCAAGCTTTTTGATTATTGGAGCTCAATTTCGGCTCTTGTCCCTGGAATTCTGAATGTCGTTAAAGTTGTAGACGCTGTAAAGAAAGTTATTACCTGAAAAGGTGAACACTTTGGTACTAAAGTGTTCACTTAATTCTCAATTAAAGTAATTTTTTCTCCCAAAGAGCGCAGATATTTCTTAATCTCTGTCACTCTGCTTTGTGTATCTGTGCTTCGATTGTCTTCGAGCAACAAATTAAAGTAATTTTTATAGGCTTGTTTGAGTTCACTGTGGGAACTGCGGAGATTGGCGATGCTCTCCTGTGGTACTTTTTCGCCCATTAGTAGAGTATCTACAGATGCATCAAGCTCAGTGGACAGCAGTCTTATTTTCTCGTCGCACAAGTCTTTTAATTTGTCGATTTTGTGTATTGGAAAATCGAGATGCGCGAATAGCTTATCGATTGATTTGCTTGCGTCTACGGTGTCTTGTTGTGATAAATCTGCCATAAGGTTGCTGTTAGTACTTCCACACTAGCAAGCTGGTGGGGTTTGTAAAGGGGTAGCGAAGTGATGGCCTACTATTTATCACCTGCAATCTTGTCCATTTTAATTGTGCCGTCTGCACTCATGTGCTCACCATCAAAACGCTTTACATCGTTACCGTGTACGACGGTGTGAGGAAGTTTCTGCTCGATGCCTTGATGGAGAAACTTCTTTTTAAACCAACGCGAGAAAAAGCCGAGGAGTCCGCGCGGCTCTTTCTTTGGTGGCTCGTAAGGCAAGAACGCTTCATGCTCTAATGGTGGCATTACGTTAAAACGTTGCTGTGGTGTGTTATCAATACTATCGCGAAGTGCTTCAATCTTCTCTGCGTCTTGCATTTCTGATGCCTTGCGCATGTCTTCAAATTCGAGTGTGCTCTCGGTGACAATCTCCATGTGACGCTCTGGCGTTTTCTCTTCTTGCCTATTCTCTGGCGTTAGCTTGTATTGCTCCATAGTGTTGTTTGTTATTTAGTAACTTCACATTAGCAAATTGGTGGGACCTGTAAAGGGCGGAGACTTGACAAATGTAGAGAATATGCTTTGATGGAAAGCCCTCCTTTCTCTTGGTGAGTTTGTTCAATTCACCATAGGAACGGGAGGGAAGATGAGTATATCTAGTCCATTTGACGTTGTTTTACTTGTAGTTGCTGGAGTGTTGTTGTATCTCTATTTTTACTATTGGTTTGATAAAGATTTAAGTTTCTGGATTTCAAAATTGAGAAAGAGAAAATAGCTAAGCCATGTCGAGTAACTCAGACGAGGTCTTCCATTCGAAGGTAGGTCTCACAATTTTAGCCGTAGCAGCAACGATTCTGTACGGCTTTTTTCTTTGTAAATCCTTTGGCAGTATTGACAATGTCATATTTAGAATATTTGATTGTGAAGAAGAAACCTTTAGTTTTATTTCTATTGTCTTCCTAGGGGCGTTCTATGGAAGATATCTCATAATGCCAATTTTTGATCTATCTCTGAGCTTTTTCTATATGTCAATCAAGCATAGCGAGGAGCCTGAGGAAACCAACTCAGACGAGTTGTTCCAGTTAGCACTGTTAAAATATTCATGCTGGCCTGTACTGATGGTAGCAATGCCAATATTGTGGATGTGCATCGCAGTCGCACTCATCGTTGGTTACACAGTAGAATAAAACAGAAAAGCCACCCGGAGGTGGCTTTCTGCGCTGCCTATACTGTGACTGCCCCGTAACGGTTTCGTTCATACGTAACAGCGGTTTACTGCATTGACCGCTACACTGTCATAGCGAAAAACCGCTTTCGCTACGTATCTCTTATGTAGCGGAGCAACTGCACCCGAGTCGATGCGCCTATGGTAAAGGCAAAGTGACCGGGTAGGCAGCTATCCATACTAGCAAGTGTACGCAACCTGTCAATGCCAGCAGTACCATCCTCGCTGATGCTCGGCTGCCGGCATTGACAGTGCTCAAATTTGTGCAATCATACAAACAGATGGAGCCTTCGGCTCTGTCTAATCAAAAAACGGAAAGGCTCTCTTTATGGGAGCTTTTTTGTGTACGGTATTGACAGATTATGCTTGTATAGTAGTGTGATATGACTTTCTTGACTCTCGAAATATCTGCGTGCAGTAGGGCGTGCGGATATATGCGGAGAGTGAAGTTATGAGCAATACAGCAGAGAAAAAACACAGCCTAGATTTTGAAGCGATTGAAGCAAGCGCGGACATTGAGGCGCTACTCAATCACTATGGCTATGTTGAGCGCGGTACATTAAAACTCGAAAATGGTGAGTGGGTTGGATGGTGTCCACTTGGCGAGCATCACGGCAGGGAAGACAGCTTCCGACTCAATGATGACAAAAAGATGTTCCACTGTTTTGCGTGTAAACAGAAAGGGAAAATCATCAAGCTCATTACAAAGATTGAGGGAGTGGAACGGCTGCAAGATGGTGCGCTGAAAATTCAGGAAATTATGGATGCAGCACAGCCGGTGCAGATAGAAAAAACCAACGGCACGCCAGTGACTTCAGTCGATGACAATGTAACTACAACAGGTTTTCTTACACTGCGCGAAGCAGTTGACAAGGTAAAGTCAGGGGACAAAAAAGCCGATGATTTTATCGTCGTAGACGTTGGAGTATTGCAGTTTATAAAGCAACTTGTGCAGAAGTAAAAGCAAACGCCGTGAGTGAACTACTCGCGGCGTCTTTTAATTTTTACGATACACTTCAATATATTCATTAGTAGCACTTGCAACGGTAGAATTACTCT
>JAVJHY011233964.1:0-14554 GCA_035593235.1 Phascolosoma agassizii | reverse complement strand
TCTAGGTCACTCGGCGAGGTTGGGCGCGAGGGGGTCAATGTTGCTACAATTGAGGACATGGAGCGGCTTTTTGATGGAATTGACCTTGCGTCAGTTACGACTTCGATGACGATTAATTGTAGTGCTACTCCTGTTTTAGCAATGTATTTTGCCGTTGCCCGGAGGCGTGGCACTGAATGGAACCAGCTTGGGGGGACAATTCAGAACGATATTCTCAAGGAATATATTGCACAAAAAGAATGGATTTGTCCCCCGCAAGCTGGTGTCAAGCTTACGTGTGACGTCATTGAGTTTTGCTCCGAGCATGCTAGACGTTTTAACCCTGTCAGTATTTCTGGCTATCATATTCGCGAAGCGGGTGCGACAGCGGTACAAGAACTGGCCTTTACAATTTACGATGGGATTACGTATGTAGAAGAATGTATTCGCAGAGGAATGAATGTTGATTCGTTTGCTCCACGTCTTTCTTTTTTCTGGGATGTGCATAACGATTTTTTTGAGGAGATTGCAAAATTTCGGGCTGCTCGTCGTATGTGGGCATACATTATGCGCGACCGTTTTGGAGCACAAGATCCTCATTCGATGAGACTTAGAGTTCATGCTCAAACAGCAGGTGTTAGCTTAACAGCACAACAACCTTTAAATAATGTCGCTCGTGTTTCACTGCAGGCTCTTGCTGCAGTTTTGGGTGGCACTCAGTCTCTACATACTAACTCCATGGATGAGACTATAGCACTTCCCACAGAGGGCGCGGTAAAGGTCGCACTTCGAACTCAACAGATTATTGCGTTGGAGACTGGTGTAGCGAATACAATTGATCCACTGGCTGGTTCTTATTTTGTTGAACATATGACAGATTCAATTGAAGCTGCTGCTAACGAGTATATTAGGAAGCTCGATGAGATGGGTGGAATGCTAAAGGCAATTGATGAAGGGTATCCTCAAAAGGAAATCTCGGAAGCTGCGTATACTTTTCAACGAAGAGTTGAGAGTGGAGAACAGGTTATAGTTGGGGTAAATCAATACCAGGATAGTGAATCTAACGATTCTGAAGTAATTCCAACATTAAAGATTGACGAGAAAATTGAATCAGAGCAGGTTGCACGCATTAAAGCGTTTAAGACTAAGCGATGCGCGCAGGACGTGAGTGAGCAGATAGATTTAGTGGCAAATGCTTGCAGAGATGGTAAAAATGTAATGCCAGTGCTAATTGAGGCAGTGGATAGGGGCATAACTCTCGGCGAGATAAGCGATACTTTTCGAAGTGTTTTTGGGATGTATACTGATCCGGGATATACATAATGAGTGATGAAAGTGTTTTAGTGCCGATTCGGCTTTTAATTGGTAAAGTTGGTCTTGATGGTCATGACCGCGGTGTAAAAATCATTGCACGTGCACTGAGGGACGCTGGGTGTGAAGTGATTTATACGGGCTTACATCAAACGCCGGAAGAGATTGTAAAATCGGCGATTGAGGAGGATGTTGATGGAATAGGGCTTAGTATATTATCCGGTGCTCACATGACGTTATTTCCACGGGTATTAGAGCTTCTAAAGAAAGCTGGTGCTCAGGACATAGTTCTTTTTGGCGGTGGTATTATTCCGGATGACGATATAGATAAGCTTAAGGACTCTGGTGTACATATGCTTTTTACTCCTGGAGCATCGACTAATGAGATTATCCAGTGGGTTAGTGAGAATGTTGGGGTGAGTTCTTTAGGCTAAGCTGCAACATATCTTACTGGTTCGACTTTTGTGTAACCGGACAAAGTGCGCGTGCGTGTTTATAATCGATTGATAAATCTTCGTTGTCTTTAATAATCGAAAAAAAACGCGATAAATCATAGTCAGCTGGTGTGATGTGTCTCGTGCCTTTTAGGTGAAACTCTAGGTATCGCGGTGATGAAATGCGCTGAAACGCTGCGTTAAAGCGCCCACCTGCTAGCAAGCGTGCCGCAGAGCGGCCGCGATGTCTGAGACCTGAAGCAACGCCGATGGCACGATTGTGCATACCTTGTGGATTTCTTATTACGTTAAGTGGTCTAATTGGATATCCAACTCGGTGAAAAGCTTCAGAAAGGACTCTCGAACAAATGCGATCGTCTTCTGATAGAGTGAAATCTGTAACCATGCGCCTAAAGCCAGCAGGCAACAGCTCCCATGGAAATGCAAAAAACACTAGCAGCCTTATTATATGTCGCAGATCGTAACTTTTTCCGAGCTGAGAAATGGCAATATCCACTACTTGAGCAACATCATCAGAAGCAATGGCTTCCGGGCGGCAATGTCTAACCATTAACCCAACACTTTCATCTAGCGGTTTGAGATGCACCCCTCGCACCGGGTCGGCATCAACAACCAGGTGTTTTAGAGAATTCAACCCGTAAGATGCAATCCACTCTTGCCGCTCTTGTTCGGTTAGTAGTTCTGATCTATCTCCGATGTACAGCACAACATGAGACCATTGCGACTGAGTGAGAACCTTCACGACATACGAGATACGAGCAGTCCCACATATTAACAACACATCACCAACTTTCACTCGAGCTATTAGATTTCTGAGATTAGTGACTTCCGTGCCAACATAATTGGGTCTCGGATCGGTCAATAGTCTTATGGCCCAATCGACAATTCCATTGAGAAACTTCTGTGGTAAACGGGCGATTTGAGATAAACTCATGTTTTACCTGCGACAATATTTACTAAACGGTCATAACCTATCTCTATAGATGATTATAAACACAGAGTTTACTCATCAAATAGCACTATTTTTTGTAATCCCTATCCGTACTGCCGCAGTGCTCGTTCAACAATATGAGCAGAACACGAAAATGGTAGAAAACGCGCAAGCAATGCTAGAAACTTATTGATAGTCCCATTAATTACGACCACCCGCTTATTGTCCATTCCGCTTAAGGCCTGCAATACAACCTTTCGAGCATCCATTGCTGGAATGACACTCATTTTTTCATTTAATCCAGCGGCAATGTGGAATTCAGTATTTGTTGGCCCTGGACAGTGTGCCATAACGTGGATACCGTATTGGCTAGTCTCTTGAGCAAGGGCAACGCTGTGGTTAAAAAGAAACGACTTTGTGGCACCATATGTCGTCATATATGTTGTTGGTTGAAATGCAGCTATGGAGCACACATTAATGATAGTCCCTTCTTTTTTCCTAATCATTTCTTTAAGAAAATGATGTGATAGGTGCATTGCGGCAATACAGTTGAGATTAACCATTCGACGTTGTAACTCAATGTCGGAGTCAGCAAAATGTCCGACTGAGCCAAATCCCGCATTATTTATTAATAACGACACATCTAGTGATAAATCAGAAACCGAGTTTAAAAACTCTACTCTGCTATCTTCACACGCCAGGTCGCAGTGGAAAATATGCACATCTGGCTTGTTTTCTAGTTTGTCGGCAGACTCCCAATAATCATCTATACGCTTGGAAATCTGTTGCATTCTCTCAGTTCTTCGCGCGACAAGAATTACATTTTGTGCTCGAGTTGTTGCGAGTTCATACGCAAAGCACTCCCCAAGTCCAGAGGATGCTCCTGTTATAAGAGCAGTGTTTCTATGAATAACCATTTACAATCCCGTCAAAATGTCGTGTGCCTAATATAAAATTTGTGTACACTCTCAAGCACGGTAGTTTCGCGTCTTTTTCAATAACTGTCTAGGAGGATTAATATGAGTAAAGGGAATCAGGTTGGCCTGGGACCAAGACTATTGGTTATAATATTTGGACTAGCTATTGTTGCAATTGGCGCGTATCCAATACAGGAGCGTTACGGGAGTATTCTTGAGTTTATTACTCACGATTCGGTGGCGTTTGCTGGACAATTTGTAAGAGACAGTAGGCGAAAAGCAAGAAGTTATGGTATTGCGCGTAACTCGGAATCTTTGTCCGTGCCTCCTGTAAAGAAAGTCGTGCCCGCTGGACGAGAGCACCAAGGTGACAGAGCAAAAATTAAAATGGACCGTCTGACGAAAAAGGATCGAAAGGCACTCGATAATCTGATTCAAGGACTTGACTAAAATTATAGGGAATATCTCTCGCAACAGAAGTTTGATAGAGTTATTATTTAGTATGCGTATTATAAAATTATTTATTCTGCTTGTAGCCGGTCTTACGGTTACATCATGTTCAACTATGTCAATGGGGAAACTCGACAATGTTATGTCAGATTCTCACGATCGAAAGGAACTTCTAGAAAGGGTAGAGAAGTTTCAGGATGCTCTGTATTGGGGAGACATAGATGATGCTACGGCGTATGTTTTCCCGGACTTGCGGCATAATTTCCGTGGTAGAGTTGTTAAGCTTCGGGCAAAAGAACGACTAGTCGAATCGGATATCCAAGAAGTTGATATTAGTGCTAAAGCATCTCGGGCTACAGTAGATATCGAGATACGCTATTTTGGCATACCTAGTTATGTTGTTAAGACACGCACTGAAAAGCAGTTCTGGGAATTTCACGATGGTGAAGCAAATTGGCTTCTCAAAAATGCAATGACTGTTCTTGAAACTGGTTGATGTGCCCGATGATTAGATGTCGGAGAAAAACCAAACGGAGAACTATTACTATAGCGGCGAAGTTTTTTTTTCTCGCTTTTGTTCTATTTCTTACGCTTGGATGTTCTCGTTATAACATCGGCATAGCTCCTTTGTTTGGCAGAGCACCAGAGCGAGCTAGTGAGCCTAGTAAGGCTAGTAAGTCTCCTGATAGAAACTTACCACCGCCGCTTAGTGTACAAGTCCGGCAGGTTTTTGTAGACCCACTGGGCAAGCTTCACGTTGGTGTTCATGTTACGGCTAAGACTGATATTGACTCCAAGGGAGTTATTGTAGCACTTCATGGACTAAAGGAAGGGGAGTTGCTTCATTATCAGGCGAAGAGTTTGCATGAAGTGCATCCAGTGAAAACTATTAAAGCAGGTCAGACTGTATCACTTCGTTTCGAGATGGATTCCTCCGAGCTAAGTGAATACCAAGTGCAATGCGATTGGGGTCAGGAAGATTCCGTTTCGGAATTTTTATCCACAAATAAGAGCGAACAGAGCACAGAAGTAACTAACGAGAGGCATTTGCCAAATCCTTCTGATAACAATTTACCAAAAGCAACACTTGGCGTTAGTTCTAAAACGGATTTGATAAAACTAACAAATATGATGCTAACAGAAAATCCAACTCAATGTGCTAAAGAGCCCTGCGGTCGCTTTTTCACTGTTCATGCTGAAATCAAAAACGGTGGGCAACATGTCATTGACGAGGTTAATCTTGCATTGCGGCTGGTCTGGAATCCCGATGGGCAAAAGCCACTGCCGCGTTCAATTGATGAGCCTATTGGCACCGATGAAGAATTGATAAAACTTGAAACCATGGGCTTGAAGCCTGGCAAAAGCCGAAAGATACGAATTAAGGTCGACCGCCTTGTTCCAGTATTGCCAGGTGGCCGTTTTATTCCTCAGCTGCGTATGGTAAAATCCGAAAGTAAATCCAATTAAGAGGTTAGAGCGGTGACTGTTATAGACAAAACCTGTAAGACAGCTAACAGGCAAACTAAAGAATCTATGGGCTTAAAACCAGGCGTATTTATTAAGACGTTTGGATGTCAAATGAATGAGTATGACTCGGAGAAGGTTTTGGCACTCCTATCCGGGGACCATCGCGAAGCAAGTTCTATAGAGGATGCGGAGGTAATCTTTATAAACACCTGCAGCGTTAGGGATAAGGCTGAGCATAAGCTCATGAGCTTACTTGGTAAACTCCGAGAGGTGAAAAATGCGAATCCTAAAACTGTCATAGGGGTAGGGGGATGTGTTGCTCAACAGGAAGGAATTTCAATTATAAAGAAAAACCCTACTGTAGATTTTGTAGTTGGAACGCATAACCTTTCGCTAGTTCCATCCCTGGTACAAGCGGCAAAGAACGGTAGCAAGAACCAGGTAGTTATTGACTATCGAGAGGACTGGGAAGACTTGCCTGATAGTTTTGCTCCGTTACCACTTAGTGAAAAAGTTAGAACAGATACTAAGCTCTTTTCGCCTGTTAGGGCACTTGTTGCAATCCAAAGGGGATGCAATAAGAATTGCAGTTACTGTGTAGTGCCTAACACTCGAGGGCCAGAGGTTAGTCGCTCGTCTGAGGAGATTGAGCGTGAAGTCAGGCTTAAAGTTCGCATGGGCGCAGTCGAGGTAATGCTTTTGGGGCAGACTGTCAATTCATATGGGCGCGATCTAAGCCCTCGTTTTCCTTTTGAGAACTTAATACGGCGACTTGCTAAGATAGAAGGACTAGCGCGAATTAGATTTACTAGCCCTCATCCTCAGGAAGTTAGACCAGCGTTTATTGAGCTCTTTAAGGAAGTTCCTAAACTCTGTCATCATATACACCTTCCGCTGCAGTCTGGTAGCGATCGAATCCTGAAGCTTATGAATCGCAACTATCGGACAAAACGCTATTTGGATATTGTCGAATCGCTTCGAAAGCAGTGTCCTGACATAGCCATTTCCAGCGACATGATAGTTGGATATCCGACGGAAACTGAAGATGATTTCACTAAAACATTAGAAATTATGCACGAAGTACAATACTGCTCTTCGTTCTCATTTAAGTATTCGCGCAGACCTTTTACGCAGGATTCTCGTCAGCTTTCAATAGAAGACGAGGTAACACCAATGATTGCTCAGGAGCGTCTCTTAAGATTACAAGCACTTCAGGATAAAATAAGTGTGAATCTCCATAGCAAAAAAATTGGTCACATTGTAGAAGTACTTGTAGAAGGACATAGTAAGCATATATCATCACTAATGAGGGGCCGGAATTTCCAGCATTCATTGGTTGAGTTAACAGGGGGCAGTCCATCTCCCGGTGATATTGTTGATGCAACGGTTGAGCATGCTTCTGCTCATGGGCTAAGGGGAGCGATTTACCATAAGAATAGTGGATAGACACGTATGAAGGAAACAACAGAAGAAGTTGAAATGTTTGTAGCGGGCCTAGTTCTTGACCCTGCATCGAATGCACCTATTGTCATATTGAAAGATCCGAGCGGGGAGATGTGTCTTCCAATATGGATAGGCCTAGCAGAAGCTACCGCTATTGTGTCGGCGGTGAAAAAGGTTAAGCTGGCACGTCCCATGACGCACGATCTACTAAGAAATGTTATAGAAGAGCTTAATGGTAATGTTGTTCGAATTGTCATTAGTGCCCTGCAGGAGAATACATTTCTAGCGACCATAGAAGTTCGGGTAAACGAAACGTTAAAAGTTATTGATGCTCGTCCGAGTGATGCAATTGCATTGGCTGTACGTGTCAGTGCACCTATATTGGTCGCTAGTGAAGTGTTAGAACAAGCACAGGTCGCTCTAGTAGCGGTCAATCCTGACGAGATGGAGGATTTGACGGAGGAAGTTCTGGCTCAAGAAACGGATGGACAAAACTTCGCAAATATTGAGAAGGATAAATGGGCTGAGATTTTAGCTGAAATGGATCCGGATGATTTTAAGTATAAAATGTAGAGTGAATTGTGTCTCAAGGTAAAGAAGAAATACATCATAGTGGGGAGCAGAGTGAGGATACTTCTACTGCTGAGGTGGACCATTTAGTCGATCGCCTGAGCGCAATTGATGGGGTCGACGAGAATGTCGCTGAAATGCTTGCCAGGAATTGGCAGAAGCTGTTGGGTTTTCTTGCTGCGTTGCTCCTCGTAGTATGGCTGTTTGGACAGTACCAGCAGCGCCAAACAGCAAAAAGCTTTGAGGCTGCAGATTATTTCGTTAGTGGCCAGGCAGGGTTTTCTATATTTGCCAATTCGGTAGATTCTAATCCTAAGGTTGATGAAGACGTCGAACAAAAGGAGAATGATGGTGACTCCTGGGGATTTAATGCGAAGCTAGAGGCGATACAAAAGAGCTATCCGGAAAGTATTTACAGCAAATTGTCCGAGCTATATCTAGCACGAGCGAATTTGTTCAAGGACAATAGTAGTGACTCACGTGATCGTTTAAAGGCATTCGTACAGGAGGGCTCTTCACTAAAGAATCTTCATATAGACGCGCAGGCTCTAATTTATCAGCTAGCGTCGCTTAACTTAGCTAAGTCTCTTATTGGTAGCGATGAAACACGTGAACAGGGACATGCTATGTTGCTTGCGCTAGCGACCGATGCAGGTGTTGTGGCACCCGAAGCGCTAGTGACGTTAGCGCGTTTAGCTAGTGGGGAAGACGAGCGAAATTCGGTTCGAGAAATCGCAGCTAAAGTTAAAAGTAAACGTCCAGAACTAGCTGAGCTCATAGATCGGGAGTTAATTACTCTGGGAATTGAGTAGATTCTGAGCGAGACACATAGTGCGTTGTAACCTAACTATACTTCGAGCACATTTATATGGCGGTTAACATTACTCGCGTTTATACAAGAACAGGTGATCGTGGAGAAACGGGACTTGTCGGGGGGAAACGAGTATCGAAAGCCCACGGCAGAATTCAAGCGTGCGGTAATATTGATGAGTTAAGCTGTGCAATAGGATGTGCTAAGGAAAAGCTAACGCCCAGCACAGAAGAGCTTCGGAGTGTTCTTGAAACTATTCAGCAGGAACTTTTTGATATCGGTGCTGAAATAGCAACTCCTACCAATAAGAATGTCGCAGAAATGTGGCAAACAAGCGAAAAGGAAGTTAGTAGATTAGAACAATTGTGCGATTGTTATAATGAAGCATTAGAACCCTTAAGAAGCTTTATCCTTCCTGGCGGTAGTGAGCTAGCCGCATTTCTTCACCTGTCAAGAGCCATTTGCCGAAGAGGTGAGCGTGTAGTTGTTGAGCTCTGCGAAAATAATGAATGTGACGAGACGCTAAACTCGAAAGTCATAGAGTATCTGAATCGCCTTAGCGACTTACTGTTTATTCTGTGCCGTTGGGTTCTAATGAAAGATAACATTGACCCGCCACTGTGGATACCCGCAAAACAACGCTAAAGATGATTTGAGAACTACATCTCTTCGTCTTCCGTCAGGGTCAGTATTTTTTCTTCTTTTGTCGTTACTTTTTTGATGGTCTCCAGTAGTTTGCTAATGTGCAAAGGTTTAGGGAGAAAGGCATCTGCTCCTACTACGGCTGCTTCATGCTGATAGTCTGGGTGAGTAAGTTTTGACACTACTATCATTGGTATCTCTTTTTTTGGATAGTGCGCTGTAACTGATTTCATTAACTGATAGCCACCAACACCTTCCATTGCAATGTCAGTAATAATGACTTTAGGCACCCAACTCCACGCTTGGCTTTCAACAAAGCGAAGCGCGTGGTCTCCACTTTCAAATGCCATAGAGAACATGTCTTGTTTGTCATTTAGGATCGAAACCAGTTTTTCTCTAAATTTCTTATCGTCATCAATGACTAAGATACTGGGAAGTCTCCCATCTGGTAGGTCAGCCATCTCTCTCTAGTCTCCGCATATGTGTGAAATAAATGCCTTGCCAAATCTGATAACACACGCAAGTGAATTACTCATATAAGTATTTACTCGACAACGATAAAAAAAAACTGAAGCTCGAAATCGATTATCTAAATACCCGCAATTATTGCAATCTTTCAAGTCCAACGACAGTATTGTCATCCTTTACGATACGTCCACCAGAATATTCCTCTTGATATCCAAGAACCTTTTCAACACATTGTGTGATATCGTATTTAGAAGCGATATGTTTGAAATAATTACCTGCCCCCTCTATCCCGAGCATTTCGCCATTCATATCGTACGTTTCAGTAATACCATCAGTCAGCATTAAGAATTTATCACCCACTCTAAGAATGGTTTCGTATAAAGCGTAATCACTGTCCTCAATGACCCCAAGTGGCATACCGTCAACTTCGATAATTTCAATTGTGTTTGTTTTAGCACGCCAAATAATTGGTTGAGGATGACCGGCTCGTGCCACCTTGAGATGACCATTGCACGATGTGTACATAGCGGCAGCGGCAGTAGCAAAACGCCCTTCAGGCATGTGCTTAGCAAGGCCATTGTTCATTTCGCAAAGCATCTCATGGGGGCTCAGTTTTATTGCGTAAGAAAGAGCCATTTTTGTCATGGCCCCCACAAAAGCAGCCGGCAGGCCATGTCCAGCTACGTCTCCTATTAGAAACCCATATTCGCCATCATCTATTTTCCAAATATCGTATACATCCCCTCCAACTGCTTCAAGTGGGACATAGGTAGCTGCAAAGATACATCGAGGATCTTCTGGCAATGTGGCTGGAAGAAGAGCCTGTTGAACAGCTTGGGCTTCTTTAAGTTCTCTCTTATAACGGTTAGTTAAGTCTCTAAGTGCCGCGTTTTGTTCTTCAATTCCTGCAGTACGCCGAACGCCCTCAACCTTGCGCTTTCTCATACGTATTTGCGTAGAAACTTTGACAAGTAAGTCAGCGGCACTATATGGTGATTTGAGAGGAAAAATATTATCGCATATGTCTGAACCATTACAGATGATTGACATGTTGTCTGTATTTGGTGTGATAAACAGAATTGGCTGTCGTTTTACAGATAGGTCTGAACGTAATTTGGAAAGTAGTTCGAGCGTTGTGTGCTCATTTGCAAGATGCTCGATAATTATCAAGTCGAATGTTGATTCTTCTAAAAGTTCGGTAGCAGAAATGAGATCGTATACGTAGTCACACGCGTAAGAATTTTTAGCCAGTATGGATTTTATTGAAGCAGCTTTAGTGTCATCAGGAGTGATTAAAAGTATGCGGTCGACATGCTGCGTTAGATCTAGATCCAGATCCTCTATTCCCATGACATTTCCCGATTATAGTTTGAAGCCTGTAGGTTCTGTCGGCACATTTTAATGACTTCATTATAGTAAAGATGCAATTTTCCCAAATCCAATAAAAGTACCTATGCTGCTGCCAATATTAGCTAAAACAATAACCAGTAGTATTTTACTCACTCTGTTGCCCCATAATCCCTTCACTGAAGTGATGGCTTCAGGTAGTGTTTCTAAGTCTCTCACCCTTGGTTTCCTAAGCAAAGTTTCAACGAGTCCGCATACCCAACCTGCTGCAATCATAGGATTGAGCGAGGTTAGTGGTGCTGCTATGAATGCCGTTACTACCGTTAGCGGGTGAGCAAGTGCGATAAGCGCTCCCAAGGCTGCGAGAACGCCATTTGCCAGTATCCATGCTTTGACCATCTGAAGGCTAACGTCTGCGCCAGCATTGACAAATCCGTATGCCATAAGGCCCAAGATAATAGCTGGGATACCCCAGGCGATTGCCTGAAAGGACCTTCGTGCGGGAGGAATAGTTTCAAGTGGTTGCAGATCTATTTCTTGACCAAAGGTGCGTAAGATTCCTGGAATATGTCCCGCTCCTACGACAGCCACTACTGTATTGCCTGGAGCGTTAAAAATCTTAGAACTCAAGTATAAGTCGCGCTCATCTATTAATGCATCCTTAACTCCTGGAAGAAAGCTTGAAAATTCGGCAATAGTACTCTCGAGTGCATCACTGTTTTTCAAATTCTCTATGTCGCTTTCGTCAAGCTGCTGCGGAGCAAAAATAGAACCGATCATGGATCCGATTATTTTTATCAGAGACAATAAGCCGGCTTTTGACCATGCGCGCTTGAGTGTAACCTTGACATCGCGATCGACTAGAGCAATTTCTGCATCGGTTTCTTTAGCGACATCAATAGCTCGACGCATTTCGTCTCCGGGTTTTACATCTAACTGATCCCCGAGTTTTTTCTGAAAGCTAGCAAGAGCAAGCTGCGCCATGAGGACATAGACTTTTCCTGACTTAATTACATTAAAGACATCAGTATCCCCCCAGCGATGAGGATCGACGAGTGAGGCGTATCTCGCTTCGCATAATTCTACAGCGACTGTATCGGGCGAATACTTACGAATAATGCGCTCAGTAAGTTCAACACTTGATTTACTAACATGCGCTGTGCCAACAAGGTAGAACTTGCGATCTGCGCACCTAATGAGATTTACGTTTTGTTCAATTTCTGTCACTTCGTTCATAGGCGGGTAATTATTATTGTTTATTCAGTATTTAATAGGGGGTAAATGTGTGTCAGTTTAGCACTAAAAACACATATTCTGCACATGCTTTAGTTAGCGAAAGCTGATAGAATCCACCGTATCTACGACATATAAACCCATAAAAGCTATCGGAATATACCAGTAGCGAATGAGTTTTTCTTCGTGTACTAACTCATGTCTTAGTTTATGATTGAACTTTGCAATATCTCAAAATCGTACGGCACAAATACCGTCCTGCGTCAGATCTCAATAACATTTTCTTCTGAGAAAACACATATTCTTTTGGGCCCAAGTGGTTGTGGCAAATCTACCATATTGAGGCTGATAATAGGTTTAGAAAAGTTAGATTCAGGCAAAATCTTAATAGATGCCAAGGATGCCTCTGAGATTAAAAAACAAGCTCTCTCGAACTATTTCGGATATGTTATTCAAGATAAGACTTTAATGCCTCACTTGAATGCACTTGATAATATTCTTTTGCCTGTTCGTGCTCAGCGCATGAGCTTAAGTGATGTTACTGACCATCTTGAGTATCTTAAACAGTTAGTACAGTTTGACGACAACATCATGAAGCAATACCCATCACAGTTAAGTGGAGGGCAAAAGCAAAGAGTGTGTCTGATTAGGGCGTTAATTCTAAACCCACCTTACTTATTAATGGATGAGCCCTTCTCAGCTCTGGATCCTATGATTCGTTCCTCGTTGCAGATAGAACTAAAGAAGATATTTTTAAAATTAAAAAAAACGGTTGTATTTGTTACTCACGATTTAAATGAAGCTTCCATTCTAGGAGAGGAGATTACTCTTATTAATAAAGGCAGTATTGTTCAAGAGGGGCAGATCGAGGAGCTAAAATCAAACCCTGTATCTGAATTCGTAAGAGCTTTTTTCAATGCGCAATCACAACATTTTTAGTAAGACGAGTCTTAGTATTCTTGTAATATTTAGTTCACTTTTATGTGAAATCAGCGTTACTATGGCTGATTCTATTGCAATATCATCAAAGACTTTTACTGAAAGCTATATATTGGCTGAACTTTTCGCGAAAAAAGTAAACGACAAGTTTCCCACAAAGAATGTGTCGCTTAACTTAGGCATGGGAGGAACAGGGATACTTTTCGAAGCTTTAAAAAATGGAGATATTGACTTATATCCCGAATATACAGGTACTATAGCCGAAGCAATACTAAAGAAGCCTGAGCTGAAAGCAGTTGATGAAATCAACAATGCTCTTCTTCCTTTAGGTCTAATTATCAGTAAACCGTTAGGTTTTAACAATACTTATGCCTTTGCGGTCAGTAAAGAGACCGCGAGAAAATATTCGTTAGCTACGATAAGCGATTTAAGAAAGCATCCTAATCTCAGACTTGGATTCAGCTATGAGTTTATGGAACGGTCCGATGGTTATTATCCACTAGCCGAAAGATACAACTTAAAACATAAGAATGTTAAAGCAATGGCACACAGCCTATCCTATGAAGCGATAGTGTCAAATGCTGTGGATGTTATCGATATTTACACCACAGATTCCAAAATAAAAAAGTTTGACCTTGAGATTCTTAAAGACGATAGGGCGTTTTTCCCTCGCTATGATGCTGTGATACTTGCAAATATTAAATTCACACAATCTAATCCTCTAGTATGGTCTCATCTAAAGTCATTAGAGGGCAATATTGGTGAAGCTGAAATCATTAGGCTTAACGCGTTGGTGGAACTTGAGCAACTCGCGTTTAAAAAGGCGGCAGCATCTTTTCTGAAACCAGATATTATTAGTGTTAGTGAAGACCAGATTGATTACGTTCGTATATGGAAAAAAACGAAAGAGCACCTCTTGCTGGTGTTTGTATCTCTCATTTTTGCAATATTAGTTGGAGTTCCTCTAGGATTTTTTGCTACTTGTTCGAAATGGCTTAAGCAAATTATATTTGCGATTAGTGGAATAGTACAAACGATTCCATCTCTTGCGTTGTTGTGCTTTTTAATTCCTGTATTCGGAATTGGGATTGTCCCTTCGTTGATGGCTCTATTTCTTTACGGACTTTTGCCCATCGTCAGGAACACATGCACTGGGTTGGAGTCGGTTGATTTGAAGCTGAAGGAAACTAGCCAGGTTCTTGGCCTTAAGAGTTTTCAGAGGCTATTGTGGATAGACATACCTCTATCTATGCCAAGTATTCTTGCTGGTATAAAAACATCTGCAATTGTTAATGTAGGAACTGCTACCCTAGCTGCATTTATAGGAAGTGGGGGACTTGGCAGTTTTATTGTTACTGGCCTTGCGCTAAATGATATCAATATAATACTACACGGAGCAATCCCTGCAGCACTCCTAGCCTTGGTAATGCAGTGTTTATTTGATATTGGAGATAAGCTTATGATATCGAAGATTTAGCCATGATGATGTGTTAAATCTTTGATTTGATTCGTTAAGGGTCTGTCCATAAATAACTTGCTCATTTAGCGCTCAGATTTATGTTAGATTTAAATTTCCTGACTGAGCAAAACC
>JAVJHY011232911.1:2145-14588 GCA_035593235.1 Phascolosoma agassizii | reverse complement strand
GGAGGGGAGCGGGGGGGGGTGTGCGGTAACCGAACAGGGGGTCGTGCTAGAAGGGAGGGCGTGTGCGATTTCACTCAGATTGCCTCGCCCCGGCCGGGGTTCGCGCCCGCGGCGGCTCGCGCCGCCGGTCCCCGATTCTCTCACCCTGCGCCCGTCCGGACCAAATGAAACTCATCGTCGTCGAGGAGGGCACGCGCGCCACCCTGGAGTTCTCGCAGGCGGTCATCCGCATCGGGCGCGCGATCGACAATGACATCCGGCTCTCCGGCCCGCTCTCTTCGCGTCACCACTGTCGGATCGAGGTGCGCGGGCGGACGGCGTTCGTCATCGACCTCGGATCGGCGAACGGCACGGAGCGGAACGGACAGCGCATCGCGCGCGAGCGGCTGACGGAGGGGGACATCGTTGGCGTTGGCGGCGCGCGCATCCACGTCGAGGAGGTCGCCAAGCGTCCGACCGGCGGCGGCGAGACGCAGCGCATCGACGCCGTACCTGACGCGGGTGGTGACGGCGTCGAGACTATGGCAGGTGAGGCGCGTCGCGAGTCGCGCGGCCTGCGCGTCTTCGCGCGCATCACACGCGCGCTGCTCGAGGAGACCGAACTCTCCGCGCTCCTGCGCCAGATCGTCGACGCCGCGGTGCAACTCGTCGGCGGCGAGCGCGGCTTCCTCCTACTCAACGACCAGGTCGGCGCGAAACCGCCGCGTGAGTGGAAGGTGCGCGTCGCGCGCGCCTTCGATCAGTCCGACATTCCGATCCCGTCCTCGCGCCTGTCGATGGGCATCGCCGAACGCGTCGTCGAGGGCAAGCGCCCGCTGCTCTCGGTCGACGCCGGGCGCGACGATCGTTTCGAGGGTATGGCGAGCGTCGAGGACCTGAAGCTGCGCTCGGTCATGTGCCTTCCGATCGGCGGGGACGGCGAGGTCGACGGCCTGCTCTACGTCGACAACCGGTTGCAGAAGGGGGCCTTCACCGAGGACGATCTCGACCTCGCCGAACTGATCGCGGACCAAGCCGCGATGGCGATCAAGAACGCGCGCCTTGTCTCCGAGCTGCGCGAGCGCAACGAGCGCCTGACGCAGTCCTCGAGCCAAATCCGCAGCTTGAACGATCAGCTCGGCCGCAAGATCCAAGATCGCGACAACGAGCTGTCGGTCGTGTTGCGCGAGCTCGAGCGCGAGCGCGGACGCTACGACTACAGCGCGATCGTCGGCGCGTCGGACGAGATGAAGCGCGTCTTCGGCGAGGTCGACCGCATCATCGAGACCGAGCTGCCGGTTCTGATCCACGGCGAGAGCGGCACGGGCAAGGAGCTGATCGCGCGTGCGATCCACTTCAATGGCGAACGCAAGGAGCGCCCGTTCGTCGCCGAGAACTGCGCCGCGCTTCCCGACACGTTGCTCGAGTCCGAGTTGTTCGGCCATACGCGCGGCGCGTTCACCGGCGCCGATCGCGCGAAGAAAGGGCTCTTCGAGCAAGCCGACAAGGGCACGCTCTTCCTCGACGAGATCGGTGACATGAGCGTCGAGATGCAGAAGAAGCTGCTGCGCGTTCTGCAGGAGGGCGAGGTGCGACCGGTCGGTTCGGGCACGACCGTGAACGTCGACGTGCGCCTGCTCGCGGCGAGTCACCAGGACCTCGAACAGCTCGTGAAGGAGGGGCGTTTTCGCGAGGACCTCTTCTACCGCATCGCCGTGCTGACCCTGCGCCTGCCGCCGCTCCGCGAGCGGCGCGACGACATTCCGCTTCTCGCCGAAGCGCTCGTCGGTCGGGCGGCGCGCGAGGCGGGCCGCGCGATCCCGCACTTGCCGCACGAGGTGCTCGCGGAGCTTGCCACCTACGACTGGCCGGGAAACGTGCGCGAGCTCGAGAACGAGATGCGCCGGGTGCTGCTGCTCTCCGACGACGAGGTGCGACTCGAACACCTCTCCCCGGCGATTCGCGAGCGCTCGGACTCGCCGGCGGGCGGCTCTCCGTCGCCGGTCATTGTGGGCGACCTGCGCGCGGCGGTCGTCCGCTTCGAGCGCCAGGCCATCCAGGCGGCTCTCGACCGCAACCGCGCGAACAAGAGTCGCGCGGCGAAGGAGCTGGGCATCAGCCGCTTCGCGCTGCAGCGCAAGCTCGAGAAGTACGGCCTCCGGAACAACAAGGACGACGGCAACGGCGATGCTGGCAGCGAGGGGGGGCGCTCAGACGCGCCCTCGTCGGCAGAGACGAAGTAGCGGGCCCGAAACGGCGCGAGCGCCGCGGGGTAGGATGGGGGTGCGCCCCGCGCCCTCCCGATGACTCCCGATCCCCGGCCGACGGACCCCACCGGCGACGAAGCCAGCAACGCCGGCGACCGGCCGGCGCCCGGTCGGCCTCGACGCTCCGCCCTGAGCGCTGCCGAGCCGCCGGTCGTGCGCGGCTACGAGGTCGGCGAAGTCATCGGCCGCGGCGCGATGGGCATCGTCTACCGCGCGCGACAGATGATCGTCGACCGCGAGGTTGCGCTGAAGGTGCTGCACCCCGAGCACTCGAGCCAGGAGCGGCTCATCCTGCGCCTCAAGCGCGAGGCGCGCATGACCGCTCGACTCGCGCACCCGCATGTCGTGTCGGCGATCGACATGGGCGAGACCGCGAGCGGGTCGTGGTGGTACGCGATGGAGTTCGTCGACGGTCCATCGCTCGCGCTGCGTTTGCGCCAGGAGGGCCGGCTGAAGGAGCGCGAAGCGCTGCGACTCTTCATTCCGCTCGTCGAGGCGCTCGAGCACCTCTATGAGCACGGTGTCGTGCATCGCGACATCAAGCCGGGCAACATTCTCATCGACCGCGCCGGTGGCGCGCGACTCGCCGACCTCGGCTTGGCGTTCTCGGATAACGATCCGAAGGTCACCGGCAGCGGCGGCACGCTCGGGACGCCGCACTACATCAGCCCGGAGCAGGCCGTCGACTCGGGCGCCGCCGATGTGCGCAGCGACATCTGGTCGCTCGGCGCGACGCTTTACCACACGGTGTGCGGGCGCCCCCCGTTCCGCGGGGAGAGCGCGGCAGAGATCCTGTCCGCCGTGCTGTACATGCGCGTCGAGGATCCGCGCTCGCTCGAGCCGTCGCTCTCGAAAGGGCTCGCGCTCGTGCTGCGCAAGTGCCTGACGCACGAGCCGGTCAATCGCTACCAGACGCCGCGCGAGCTTCTGCTCGACCTCGAGCGTGTGCGCGAGCGCCGCGCGCCGCGCGTGCGCCGACGGGTCCTCGACCCGGTGCATCGGAGCCAGCGCGTGCAGAGCGGCGTGCTCATCATCGCTGCGGTCGTGCTCGTGCTCGCCATCTCCTACTTCGCGTTCGCCGATCCGCTCGGGCTCAAGACGCAGGACCTGCCCGAGGGCGCGATCGCCGCGCTCGTGCCACACACCGAGCTCGAGGGATTGCTCGAGCGCGCGACGAACGACCCGGAGAACCTCGCGCAGCACATCGAAGACCTCGCCGCCTTGCGCGAGACGCTCGCCCCCGCCTACGAGGGGCGCGCCGAGGAGGTCGAGCGCGAACTCGCACGGCGCCTGCGGGACATCGTGCGCGGCGTGGAGGACGAAACGCTCTCGGCGGTCGAGACGGCGCTGCGCGCGCGCGACTTTCAGACCGCGCACTCCGCGTTCCACACGAGGCTCCCGGCGCTGATGTTCGAGCGCTCTGGCTACGCACCGGATCAGCTCGAAGCGGCCGGCATCTCGATCGGGCCGTGGATGGAGAAGCAGGATCAGCGCCTCGAGCAAAGCCTGATCGCCGCGACGACGCAGCTGCAGGATGCGCTCGGCGAATGGAATGGGCGCGTGCGCGACGAGGCCGACCGATTCCTCGACGTCGGGGATTGGCGCCGCGCGCTGGCGCGTCTCGACCAGACGCCCGAGTCGATCCTGCGCGAGTCGAGACACGCGGATGTGCACCTGCCATCCGAGTACCTCGACGAGGCGATCGAGTTCGGCGCGAAGACGACGCTCTTCCTCAAGCTCGAGGAAGTCAAGAAGGAGTGGCGCGCCCTGGACAAGGAGCTGACCGGCCGCGTGATCACGCGCGCGCAGACGTTGAGGGGCGAACTCGAACTCGGGCACCCGCGCGTGCGCGCGGCCGAGATGCTCGCCGACTGGTTCGAGCTCGAACTCGGCCAGCGTGGATTGACGCGCGAGAAGATGCCGCTCGGAATGACCGGCGTCGCCGTCGCCTGCCTCGACATCCTCGAGCGCCGCGTCAACGAGCTCGCGCAACGCGAGCAAGCGTTGCTCGAATCCGATGCCCGCGTCGACGTCAACGAGACCGCGCAGTTCTCCGAGCCGCTCTGGCGCGAGCGACGGTACGAGGAGGTGCGCGAGCTCTGGGCGGAGGCGGTCGGTCGCATGCGGTCGCTCGCAGGGCGCGGTGACGAATCCTGGCGCGCGCCGCTCGAGGCGCTCGTCGAACGGCGGCGGACCGAGGCGGAGATGCTCGTCGAATTCCTGCGGTCGGCCGGCGATCGAGTGCGTGACCTGAACGGCAAGCGCGTGCCCGAGGTCACGGTCGGCGCGATCCGTTATCCGAATCGGCGGATCAGCTCCGGACCCGATCCGTTGCGTGAGGGGTTTGGCCTCGAAGGCATGATCGATCGGATCGACCTGCGTTCGCTCCCATTCCAGCAGCTCGTCGACTTCGCCGGGCTCGCGCCGCTCGAGGAGCTGACGCCGCATCGGCGGCTCGCGTTCGCGGCGTTCGCCTTCCACGACAACCGACTGGAGGACGCGCGCATCGCTCTGCGCCCGGATGTGATCGCCGAAGGGCCGCTCGCCGCGCTCGAATTGGATCTCGAGGGACGCGTCTTCGATTCGATCGAGGGCAATAAGCGCGTCCTCGAGTCTCGCGTCGAAGAGGCGCGCGGTCACCTCGCACTGGTCTTCGATCGAGACCGCCAGGGTCGGTCGCGTTCGAACGTCATCGTGCGCATCAACCGGCTGATCGACGACTACGCCGACATTCCCGATGTTCGCGACCGGCTCGTTGAGCTGCGCAGTCTCCGCGACGAGCTGCGCGCGCGCCCGACCCGCACCGTCGAGGAACGCGTGCGAACGGACTACGGGCCGACGAGCCTCGCGTTCCCGCGCCTCGGCCGTGTCGAGTTGGACTTCGCCTTCCAGTCGAAGAACGTCGGCTCGTGGCAGCACGGCGACTGGCGCTTCGATGGCGCGGGTTGGCTGAACGGGCACGAGACGCACGGGTGGACGAGTTTCGCCGAGCAGCGCAGCCCGCGCCTCATTCTCACCGAGCCGCTCGATGCTTCGAAGTTCGACCTGCGCGTCGAGTTTGACGAGTACGAAGGGCCGCCGCAGCTCGTCGTCGTTTCGATCGCCGGCTTCCACGTCGCGCTCGCCGGTCCGGGCTTGCCAGGGTCGGGGCAGCGCAGCCGCGTTCTCGCGGGGACAGGCGATTTCGACGACTTCCTCGCGCAGTTGCGCCAGGGGGAGGGGACCGAGGTGACCTCGCTCCTGCGTTCGAACGAGTCGCACGTGCTCGAGTTGTCCGGCTACCGCGCGGGCGGGCGCCTGAGCGTGGTGTTCGACGGCCGCGTCCTGGACGAGGTCCGCCGCCGCGTTCCCGCCGATCCGAACGTGTCCGTCGACATCCGCGCGTGGGAGCCGATCCGGTTGCGCCGCGTCCGCCTCGGCCTCGCGGTCAACGACTGATCGTCGGGAGCTAGCCGAGGAAGCGTTCGACGACGCGCGTCGCGCGGCGATAGGTTTCGTCGCTCACGAACTCGGCCGTGAGCGCGAGCGCGGCGACGACATCGTCCTTGGTCGCGCCGCAGTGCACGGCGCCGCGCACGTGCGATGCGAGCTGGCGATCTTGGTCGAGCGCGGCGAGGCACGCGACCGCGGCGAGTTCACGCCGATCGGCGCTGAGTCCGGGGCGCGCGAGCACGCGACCGTACGCGTGCCCCTCGATCCAGCGCTCGAGCGTTGGGTGGTAGCCCTGGAGCACGGAGCGCACCGCTTCGGCCTTCGTCCCGTAGATGCGTTCGAACAGCTCGCGCCCGGCGTCGAAGCGATCGCCCTGCGGAATCGTCTCGTCCTCGGACGGTTCGCCGAGTCCGCCGTTGACCGTCAACACTTCGCACGCTTCGACGACGCGCGGGAAGCCGGCGAACAGGTGGCACTGGAGCACGATTTCGCGCCACTCGCGATCGGGCTCGCCGGACGGAGCGGCGTTGCGCAGCTCGCGCACCGTGTCCCAATCGCCGATGCAGATGCCGACGGCGAGCCGGATGAGGCGTTTGTCCTTCTCGGTGAGAGCCATGGGCGCCGACTCTACTCCGCGGGAGCGCTGCTTCGACCCACGCGATCCGAGTGATGGGGGGCGAGGCACCCCAGTTCGCGTCCGAGGCGGACGGCCTGCCCGGGTGCGATTTCAGGGAGGGGTGTGGCGTTTCCGCCCGGAACGACGAGGACGACCGTCGAGCCCATCTCGAAACGCGCGAGCTCGGCGCCGCGCTCGAAGTGCGCGTCTCCGGTCGGCGGCCGACCCGGCTCCACACCGACGACGCGGATGCGTCCGACGTTGAGCGCGCCGACCATGACGAGGAAGTACGGGAAGGAATCCGCCTCGAGCCGTAGCACGGCGCGCTCGTTCGTCGCGAAGACGCGCTCCTTTCGCGCGAGCACCTTGGGTGCGACCGAGCGCCGGTCGCCCGGAATCCAGCGCACGTCGGCCAGGCGCCCGGCGATCGGCGTGTGCACGCGGTGATAATCCTTTGGCCCGAGGTAGATCGTCCAGGCCCAGGCGCCATCGAGCGTGACCCCTTCGTCGGCGCCGCCGAGCAGCTCGCGAACGGAGTAGGAGCGCCCCTTGGCCTGCAGGAGCGCGTCCCCGTCGACCTGGTCGAGGGCCTGGACCACGCCGTCGCACGGCGAGACGAAGCGCCCCGCGTTCCCGTCGATCGGCCGTGCGCCCGCGGCGAGCCGGCGTACGAAGAACGCCCCGAGGCTCGCATAGCCCCGGAGGGGGAGCTGCGCCTCGCTCGGATCCGCGCCCGTGAAGCGCGCGAACGTGCGGTAGACGAAAGGCCGTAGCGGCGTCGGGATCCGCCGGTCGGCGCACCAGCCGGTAGCGTGCGACAGGGCGCGTCGAAGGGGGGCGGACATCGGACGGGCGGGATGGTAGCAGGGAAGGCGGACGGGGACTCGATGACGTTCCCAGCCCCGCGCGTGAATCGATACCAGAGCGTCTGCGAGTCCCCGCGACAACGGATACCCCACAACGAGCGGAGGTGTTCGAAGCGCGCCCAGCGAGGCGAAACGGAAGGAACGAACGTCATCGAGTTCCCAAGACCACGGAAGCGCGCTCTGGACACAGCCGCCTCACCTGTTTAAAAGGGTTCGCCATTTTCGGCCGTCCAGACGGCCCGATTTCGGATCCGTGACCCCTCTCTCCCGACCCCCCTTCGCCCCCCCGCTCCATCGACGTGCGTGACGGAACCGTAGTCCTCCTTGCCGCCGGGCAAGGAACGCGTATGCAGAGCGCCGGGCCCAAGGTGCTGCAGCCCCTGTGCGGCCGGCCGATGCTCGGCTATGTGCTCGATCAGGCGAAGGCGCTCGAGCCGGCGCGCATCCTGATCGTCACGGGGCACGGCGGCGAGGCCGTGCGCGAGTGGGTGAATGCGGCCGAGGCGGACGAGCGCATCGCGTTCGTGACCCAAGCCGAGCAGAAGGGCACCGGGCACGCGGTCCAGACGTGCGCGGACGAGATCGGGAAGTCTGAGGGCGAGGTCGTCGTGCTTTACGGCGACATGCCGCTCCTCTCGGCGACGAGCCTCGAGCGTCTGTGCGCCGCGCGCGGAAGCTCGAACGCGTCCGCGATCACCGCGATCGCCGAGAAGCCGCGCGGGTTCGGACGCGTCGTGCGCGACGGCGACGCGTTCCAGGGCATCGTCGAGGAGAAGGACGCGACCGAGGATCAACGCGCGATCCGCGAGGTGAACGTTGGCGTCTACTGCTTCGATCGCGACACGCTGCTCGACGCGCTTCCGCGGTTATCGAGCGACAACGCGCAGGGCGAGCTCTACCTGACGGATGTCCTCGGGATGGTCGTCGAAGGCGGGGGAGCGGTCGAGACGGTCACGCTCGAGGACCCGCGCGAGTCGATCGGCATCAACACGCTCGAACACCTGTCCGAGGCACGGGCGGGGATCCAGGAGCGCATCCTGCTCGCGCACATGGCGGCCGGCGTCGCGATCGAGGATCCGGCGACGACCTACATCGACCACGGCGTCGAGATTGGCGCGGGCTCGCGCGTGCTGCCGTGCACCGTCATTCGCGCGGGCGTGCGCATCGGCGCCGGCTGCGAGGTCGGGCCGTTCACGCATTTGCGTGTCGGAACGGTGCTCGAGGACGGCGCCGAAGTCGGCAACTTCACGGAAGCCAAGAAGTCGACCGTCGGAGCGGGCACCAAGGCTAAGCACCTGACCTATCTCGGTGACGTGACGATCGGAGCCGGTGCGAACATTGGCGCCGGGACGATCGTCGCCAACTACGACGGGACGCACAAACACAAGACGACCGTCGGCGATCGCGCTTTCATCGGAAGCGGCTCGATCCTGATCGCGCCGAGCAAGGTCGGAAACGACGCGCTCACCGGCGCAGGCGCGGTCGTGAAGAGGAACTCGAACATCCCCGACGGCGAGGCGTGGGTCGGAGTTCCCGCACGCCCACTCGCGAAGAAGCGTTCCAAGCCCGATCCGCCCGGCGAGGCGACCCCCTGAACCCAGGACGACCCGTGCTCAGCTACAGCGACAACATCCTGCTCATCGCCGGAAACGCACACCGCGACCTCGCGGACTCGATCGCGTCGTTCCTCGACGTGCCGCTCTCGAACACGCAGATCGGCCGCTTCCCCGACGGCGAGATCGACATCAAGATCGAGGACGACATCCGCGGCGGCGACTGCTTCGTGCTGCAGCCGTTGTGTCCTCCGGTCAACGAGAACTGGATCGAGCTCCTGCTCCTGCTCGACTGCCTCAAGCGTGCGTCCGCCGGACGCGTCACGGCCGTGATGCCGTACTACGGCTACGCGCGCAAGGATCGCAAGGACGAGGGGCGTGTGCCGATCAGCGCGAAGGTCGTTGCCAACACGCTGACGCAGTGTGGTGCCGATCGCGTGCTTACGATCGACATGCACGCGGCCCAGATCCAGGGCTTCTACGACATCCCCGTCGATCACTTGTACGCCAAGCCGGTCCTGCTCGATGCGATCGAGTCGATGAGCATCACCGATCCTGTGATCGTCACGCCGGATGTCGGCGGCGTCAAGATGGCGCGCTCCTACGCGAAGGCGATCGCCAACGCGGACCTGGCGATTGTGGACAAGCGTCGCATCTCCGGTTCGGAGATCGCGGTCGAGCACATCATCGGCGAGGTCGACGGTCGCAACGTGATCATTGTCGACGACATGATCTCGACCGGCGGTTCGATCTCTGAGGCCGCGCGCGTCTGCAAGGAGCACGGCGCGAAGAACATAGTCATCGCTGTCTCGCACGCCGTCCTTTGCGGCCCGGCGGTCGAACGGCTCAATGCCTGTCCCGCGGACACGATCCTCGTGACCGACACGATCCCCCGGCACGGCGACGCGCCGGACCGCTTGAAGGTCGTTTCGGTCGCGCCTTTGCTCGGCCGGGCCATTCGCAACTTGCACGAATCCAAGTCCCTGAGCGTGTTGTTCGACACGCTCGAGGATGAACCGACTGTCTGAACGTTCCTTTTCCCCAGTGCCTCAAACCATCCTGGGAGCCTAGCCATGAGTTCGACCCTTCAGGGTCTCGTCCGAGAGAAGCTCGGCACGCGATCCTCACGCATCCTCCGCCTTCAGAACCGCATCCCGTGCTCGATCCAGGGCGAGGGGAAGGAGAACGTCGTGCTGTCGATCGACAACGATGTTTTCCTCACCGCGCGCCGTCACCACGTCCACCTGTTCGACATCGAGCTCGACAAGGGTGAAACCGAGACGACCATGGTGCGTGAGCTCCAATGGGACACGTTCGGTCAGCTGATCCAGCACGTCGAGTTCCGGCGCGTTGTTCGCGGTCAGAAGACCGAGGTCGAGGTCCAACTCGAGTTCACCGGTCACCCGAAGGGCGGCGTGCTCAACCACCTGCTCACCCACGTTCCGGTCAGCTGCCTGCCGTCGGAGATCCCGGACTCGATCGAGGTGTCCGTGGACGCGCTCGAGATCGGGCACCCGCTGTTCGCCAAGGACCTGGTCCTTCCCGAGGGGGCCGAGCTCGCGATCGATCCCGAGACCCAAATTGCCCTCGTTGTCACGGTCCGCGAGGAGCCTGACGAGCCCGCCGAGGGTGAGGGTGAAGGCGAAGGCTTGGACGGAGACGTGGCCGCGGAGGCCACTCCGGAGGACAAGCCGGACTCCGAGTAGCGTCGGCACCGTGCCCGGACGCGAGGCCCGCCCGGGCAGGGCTCGTCTTGCGGCTCGGGCCGCGCTGTCTATGATGTTCGCCCTCGTTCGCCGGCCGGACCGTCCCGTTCCATGGGGGCGGCGCTCGGTCGCGATACGCGGATCCTTCGGCGCCGCCCGTGCACCGAAGACGTCCCCGTGAAGGATCGGCCGGTCAGGAGACTGGTGGTCGGGCTCGGCAATCCGGGACCGGACTACCGCGGGACCCGACACAACGTCGGGTTCGAGCTCCTCGATCGCTTCGCCCTTCGCGAGGGCTTGCTCTTTGAATCCTCCTCTTCGCTCGAAGCGCTGGACGGCTATGTCGGCCCGTCGAACTTCACGTGCGCGCGCATCCTCGATCCGGATGGGCTGCTCGTGAAGCCCGAGACGTACATGAACCGCTCCGGCGAGGCGACGGCTCCGCTCGTCCAATGGGCGGGCATCGACCCCCGGGACCTGCTCGTCGTGTACGACGACATGGACCTTCCAGTCGGCACGCTGCGCATTCGCCCGCACGGAAGTTCGGGCGGTCAGAAGGGGATGGAATCGATCATCGAATGGCTCGAGACGGATCGCTTTCCACGCCTGCGCGTGGGGATCGGACGTCACGACACCGACGCGGCGCGTCACGTGCTCTCGGCGTTCTCTCCGGACGAGCGAGACGCGATCGAACCGGTCCTCGATCGAGGCACCGAAGCGATCGCGTTCTGGCTCCGAACGGGCGACATCGAGAAGTGCATGACGCGGTTCCACAGCCGCTGAACCCAGGGCACGACGTGCCCGCACGCTAGACACGAAAAGGACTCTTCAAGAATGACCCGAACCTACGAGTGCATGTTCCTGCTCGACAACGATGCCGTGCGGGCTGGGTGGAGCGACGCCAAGTCGTCCGTCTCGTCCGTCGTCAGCAAGCACGGTGGCAGTGTCGTTACGGCTCGCCGCTGGGACGAACGTCGACTGACCTACCCGATTCGCCACAAGAACCGCGCGACGTATCTGCTCGCCTACTGCGAGCTGGACGCGCCGCGCATCGAAGAGCTGCGCCGCGACCTCGACATCAGCGAGACCGTGCTGCGCTACTTGATTCTTTCCACGGACGCCATCCCGGCCGAGGAGCGCGAGCTATCGGAGGCCGAGCAGGCGCCGGAGTTCGAGCTGCCCGAGCCGCCCGCTGACGATGCGGTCGACGTTGTGCCGAGCGCCGAATCGGACGAGAAGGCCGATGGCGAGGCGCGTCCGGCCGAGGGCGAAGCGACCCCGGAGAAGCCGGCGGAAGCCTCTGCCGAGTCGTCCGAAGCCGCTACCGAAGAGAAGAAGGCTCCGGTCACCGCCGCTGCGACCACCGACGGAGAGGAGAACTGATCCCATGGCTATGAAAGGACGCAAAGGCTCCGGCCGCAACATGACCCGTCGGACGGTCAAGTTGAATCTCGACATCCGCCCCGATCAGCCGATCCTCTACAAGGACCTCGAGCTCCTGAAGAAGTGCATCGGCTCGCAGGGCGAGATCATTTCGCGCCGCCGGACGGCATTGAACGCGAAGCGCCAGCGCGAGCTGAAGCAAGCGATCAAGCGCGCCCGTCACTTGGCCCTCTTGCCGTTCGTCGGCTAGTCCGAGGAGGAACGCTCATGAAGAACGTGAAAGTCCTCCTGCGGGAGAGTGTCGACGACCTGGGCGAGATCGGTGACGTGATTCAGGTCGCGCCCGGGTTCGCTCGCAACTACTTGTTCCCGTTCAAGAAGGCGATCGAAGCGACGCCCGAGAACGTGAAGATGATGGACCGCAAGCGCCAGCGTCACCTCGCCGACGTCGCCGCACGCGAGTCGGAGATCACGGCGAAGCTCGAAGCGCTCGGTCAGGTGAAGGTGGTGGCCAAGGAGAAGGCGGACGAGTCCGGCTCGCTCTATGGCTCCGTGGGGGCGGCTCGCATCGCTGAGCTCCTCACCGCCGCCGGGCATCCGACGAGCGAGAAGGACGTGCGCCTCGACGACCCCATCAAGTC
>JAVJHY011231840.1:0-14592 GCA_035593235.1 Phascolosoma agassizii | reverse complement strand
ATGACTAGTAGAGTTTTATAATAAATATATATATTTTTATTACTAATGTTTAATAGTAACACTAAAGAATTAATATATTTTATATAGTGTTTATATATAAAAAGATAAGTTTATAAATATAGAATAAATAGTAATATTATGGAAGATTTGAAAAAAATATTAATTACATTAACAGAAGAAGAACACGCAATCATTAAAGATAATGCGAAAAAGAATAGACAAAGTATGAATAACTATGTTTTATCAAAAACATTAGATGGAGATTCAGCAAATTTATTAAAAGAAAATTTAGATTTTTTGAGAGAACAAATTTTAGAAGAACAGAAAAAATTAACTAGATTAATCAAAGGTAATAATAATCAAAGCGCCGAGGACGGGATTTGAACCCGCAATTCCAAAGGAACTTCCTTAGCAGGGAAGCGCGATACCGGATTACGCGACCTCGGCAAAATAGTTGAGAACTCTCTCAATAATTATATAAGCAAATATCTCTTTTTAAAGATTTACATTTCCCAAAGGATACAATTATGAATTTAAAAAATTTGAAGTTATAAAAGTTAGGATTAAAAATATAAAAAGTTAAATATAAAAAAAATTAAATGTTTAATTTTTAAATGTTTAATATTTAATTAAGTTTTTTAAACTTTAATAATAATGAATTACTAACTACACTTACACTACTTAGAGCCATAGCACTTGCTGCGAGCATTGGAGATAATAACCATCCTGTTGAAGAGTATAATAATCCTGCAGCTACTGGAACTCCTAGAGTATTATATACTAAAGCCCAGAACAAATTTTGTTTAATTTTATTCATTGTAATTTTACTTAATTTAATTGATTTACTAACATCTCTTAAATCATTTTTCATAAGTACAATATTTCCACTTTCCATTGCAACATCTGTCCCACTTCCCATAGCAATTCCTATTTCTGCTTGAGCTAAAGCTGGTGAGTCATTAATTCCGTCTCCAACCATTGCTACTATTTTATCTTTATTTTGTAATTTTTTTACATAGTTTGCTTTATCTTGAGGTAATACACTTGCAAAAACATTTGATTGAGAAATTCCTACTTGTTTAGCTATTGCGTTTGCAGTTCTTTGATTATCCCCAGTTATCATATAAACTTGTATGTTTAAATTTTTTAAGTCTTCGACTGCTTGAATTGATGTATTTTTAATTGTGTCAGCAACAGCAATGATTCCTAAAACTTCTTTTTTATTTGAAAAATACATTACTGTTTTTCCTTGAGTTTCTAATTCTTGAACTTGTGAATTAGTTTTTGTTGTGTCTAGTTTTAAATCATTCATTAATTTTTCGTTTCCAAAAAAGTATTCAGTTTTGTTTATTTTTGCGGATACTCCGTGTCCAACTATTGCTTTGAAATCTTTTGGTTCAATTAATTTAATTTTATTTTCTTCAGCTTTTTTAACAATTGCTTCAGCTAATGGATGTTCAGATTTTTTTTCTATTGATGCTAATATTTCAAGAATGTTATTTTCTTTTATTTTAGTTAATTCGATTATGTCTGTAACAATTGGTGTTCCGTTTGTAATTGTTCCAGTTTTGTCAAATATTACAGCATCTACTTTATTTGCAAGTTCTAAACTATCTCCACCTTTAATTAAAATTCCGTGTTGTGCTCCTTTTCCAGTTCCAACCATAATTGCTGTTGGTGTTGCTAATCCTAAGGCGCAAGGACATGCAATTACTAATACACTTACAGCAATTAAAATTGCGAAAGATAGAGTTTGTCCTATAATAAAATACCAAATTAAAAAACTTGATGTTGCAATTAAAATAATTACTGGGACAAAGTATGCTGATACAATATCTGCGAACCTTTGAATTGGCGCTTTGTTTGATTGTGCATCTTGAATTAATTTAATGATTTGGGATAAAGTTGTATTTGCTCCAATTTTTGTTGCTTTAAATTGAATGTTTCCGTGTTTATTAATTGTACCACCAATTACTGAATCGTTTAAATTTTTTTCAACTGGGATACTTTCACCAGTAATCATCGATTCGTCAATTGAAGTATTTCCTTTAGTTATTATTCCATCAACTGGTATAATTTGTCCAGGTTTTACAATAAGTATGTCATTTAATTGAACTTTATCTACTGGAATAATTAATTCTTGATTATCTCTAATTACTGTTGCTTTTTTTGGAGATAAATTCATTAATTTTTTAATTGCTTCTGATGTTTTTCCTTTAGCGTTTGCTTCAAGTAGTCTTCCAAAGATTACAATTGTGATTAATACAGCTGATGTTTCAAAGTATGTGTGCATTTGATTTATCATTACTAGATATACACTATAAAAATACGCAGCTGATGTTCCAAGTATAATTAATGAATCCATATTTGCTGATTTTCCTTTTAATGCAGACCATGCTGATTTATACATTGGTGCAGCAATGTAGAATTGAACTGGACTTGCTAAAATCCACATTATAATATTTTGATATTTAATTGGATTTTCCATAAATACCATTCCTAAAATAAATATAGGAATTGTAAATATTAATGAAATTATAAAGTTTAATTTTATGTGTTCAAATTCTTTTTTCTTTTTTTTATCTTCTTTTTTATAGTCAATAATTTGTGTTGTAATTTTTACTCCATATCCTTTATTTTCAATTATTTTTAAAATTTGATTTTGATTTGTTTTGTTTTGGTCAAATTCTATTAGTCCACGATTTGTAGTAATATTAATGTTTGATGAAATTATTCCTTCATTTTTTTTTAATGCTCTTGAAATAATTGAACTACAGCTAGCACAATGCATTCCTGAAATTTCTAATTCTATTTTTTTAATTTGTTGATTTGTCATTTTTATTTTTATTTTTATTTTTATTTTTATTTTTATTATGTATAATTTATGTATTTTTATGTTTATATTTTATGTGTTTAAATTTGATACTTTAATTTTATTTTAATTTATTTTAATTTTCAGCTGCTGTCATAACTACAACCATTTTTTCTTCTAAAATATTTATTCGGTTTTCAAGTTCTCCCGATGTTTTTTGGTTGTATACTTTTTCCATAATTTCTATTTTATCAAGTGTTGAAAGTTTTGATTGGTCAAAGTTATATTTCTCAATATTAAAATCATTAATTTGTTTTAATTCTTCGTTTGTATAATAATCTTTCATTTGTCCAGTGTGTGTGTATAAAACATCAATTCTAAATTTAACATTTTCATTAATTTTTAAATTTTCTTTTTGATTATTTTGAGGTTGGTTTGGGTTATATTGTTTATCTACAACTATAAATTTAGCTCCTGGAGTTGTCATAGCCATTGAACACATAAAGTTTAAATTCCCAGTTTGAGTTGGTGTAAATGTTACAATTTTATTTGCTCTTCCTAAAAATTCAGTGTATCTAAGTTTTGGAATTGAAATTACTTGAGCACATCCACTTGCTTTAGTTGAATCTATTCTCCATTCAACTGGCATATCTTTAATTATTGTGAATTGAGACGGATAGTAATTATATCCACGAATTTCCATTTCAACTATTTGAACTCCATTTTCAATTTTAACATTATTGTCTAAACTTTCTAAATTATTTGAATTTTGAGTTGATGTATCGTCTCCTGATGGAATATATATTCCTGCTAAGATTAGGCCACTTTGAATTGAAAATATTCCTAAAAATATTACAGCAAGTCCAGCAGTTTTGAAAAAGTAACGCTTTGCAGAACCTTTTAGAAAACTTGATAGTGCTCCAAGAGATAATAAACCAGGCAAAGTTCCTAGACTAAACATTAACATTGTGATTGCTCCAATGAAAAAGTCTCCAGTACTTAGCACATAGATTTGTAGCGCTTGTGTGAATCCACATGGTAAAAAGAAAGTTCCAGCACCTAAAAAAAATGGAGTTTGTGGTTTTAGTTCTTCAGATGAATTCATAATTTTGTGGGAAAAGGATTTTGGTAATTTTGGCATTAAAATTTTAATAAATTTTGGATATAAATCTAATAGTTGTAATCCTAATAATACCATTATTAAACTTGCAATAATTGTTAAAAATCCTGAGGCAGTTTGTGATATTGTGAATAAACTTCCAAATGCACCAATTAGTCCACCAAGTAAAGTGTATCCTAGAATTCTTCCTGAATTAAAATAAATATGGGGTTTGAATTTTTGTATTCCTGTAGTATTTTGGTGTTTTTGTGCGTATTTAGCTGTAACAGATAGTAATAGTCCTCCAGTTACTGCTAGGCAACTTGAAAATGCTGCAACAATTCCAATTAAAAATATAAACCAGAAACTCATATTTTCAGTAATTCCAACTGAACTAAATAATTCTAAATTTCCTAAAAGTGTAAATAGTGCTAGAAGTATAATTGTAATACCACCAAGTTCCATGAGATTTCTACCATTAGAGATTTCTTGTTTTCTTTTTTTACTTGATGAGATTTCATAATCTGAGTTTTTAATTATTGATTTTATTTGGCTTAAAGCTGGCCTGTTTTTTTTATAATAAATTATTGCTGATCCTCGATTAAAATCTACATCGATGTTTGAGATGGTTTCAATTTTTTTTAATTTTCTTTCTAATAATATTTCACAACTTGAGCAAGTCATACCATATATTTTTATTTCAAATGAATTTTGTTTATTTGAAGTTTTATTTTTTTTAACCATTTTTATTTTTAAATTTCTTTAATGATGTATTTTTCTTCTTTTAAAACTTGTTTAATTTTATCTAAATTTGTTTTTGTTTTATCAAATTCAATTTCCATTGTTTTAGTTTTTGATGAAATATTTAATACTTTTACATCTTCATCTTCTAAGATGTCAGTAATTAACATTTCGCAACTTGGACAGTGCATTCCAGTAATTTTTAATTTAATTTGTTCCATTTATAATAATATCAATGGATGATACTATACTTATTATGTTTTGATACTATGGGAGAAAGGTTTAAATATGTGGAAATAATAATTAAATTATGTTTAAAATTCGTGATAATGTTTTAAAGTGGATATTTTTTAGTGTTTTGTCAATTTTTATTATTGTAATTGTTTTAACAATGTTATCAGTTTATTATATCGGATCAAATCATACAATTCCAAATTATTTATTTATTTTTGTGGAGTATCATATTTTTTTTATGTTTTTTATTGCGATTTTTGGAGTTGTGTTTGGAATTTTAACTCAAAGTATTACTTCTAAAAAAATTGAAAGTAATGAAAAAAAGTTTGAAAAATTAAAAAAATATTTTTTAAAATCAGTTAGTTATGATGAAAAAAAAGTTATAGATTATTTGTTAATTAATAATGGAGTTTGTACTCAGTATGAATTAACTAAACTTGAAGGATTAAATAAATTAAAAATATCAAGAATGCTTATTGAACTTGAGAAGAAAAAGTTTGTTATAAAAAAAAGTATCGGAAAGATAAATAAAATATATTTATGTGAGGATTTAGTTTCAATTTTAAAACATAAATAGTTTCAATTTTATACCAGATATTTTTAAAGACTGAAAACCATAGTATTATCTAATGGGATTTGAATATTTAGTTAAAATTGAAAATCGAATTCATAAATTAAAAAATTATTTTTATTTATTAGATAAATATTATGATGGAAAAAGCCTTGAACAAAGAACATATTTAGATAATAATGATTTTTTATCACAGTGTGACGGACAAGTAATCACAAGAATTGTGGGGATCCAATATTGTGGAGGATTAACTAAAAAGTTTGATTGTAAGTACCAGTGTGATCCAAATAGTAATGGAATGAGACCTTGCAGTAAATTTTATGATAAAGGAATTGAGTATTATGATAAAGTTATTACAAATTTTTTAAATTTAGATGAAGATGATATTTGTATTGCTGCGAAAATGTCTACTTGTGATATTGATGAAGAGTCTTTAGGAGAGTTAGAAATTAAAGCTCGTAAATTAAATGAGAATATTATTTTTAAACAAAGAGTTTATAATTTTAAAATTAAAAATAATAATTAAATTTATTTTTGTAATTGATTAAATAATTCTTTTTTTAGTTCTGAAAATTTTGAATTTAATTTATAATCAAGTGCAAATTTTAATTTATCTTTAACAAAAACATCTGGGTATATCGATTCATCAGATAAAAAATCATCAGATAAATATTTTTTTGAGTTTTCATTACAAGTTGGAATTTCATAGTTTTGAGCAATAATTGCATTATTTTTTTCTTCAAGTAAAAAGTTTGTAAATAAATAAGCAGTATATTTATTAGGACTAGTTTTTGGAATTACAAAACCATCAATCCATTTATTAGTTCCTTCCCTAGGAATATAATAAGTTAAATTTTCCGAAGTTTCCAATTCAACTAAATCTCCACTATATGCTTGTGCTGCCCACACAGATTCTGATTTAAAAAGGTTTGATAATTCATCTAAATTGTTATAATAACCATATAATACTTTTTTTTGATGTAATATGAAATCTTTATCAGTCTCAAATTCTTGTTTTGTTTCCGGATAAATCTTTGAATTTGTATTCATTGTTGTTGCAATAATTATTTCTTCAATATTATATAGCATCATAGTTTTATTTTGATATTTCTTATCCCACAAAATATCCCAACTAGTTTTGTGATTTGGAATAAATTTTTCATTTACAATAATTCCAGTTGTTCCCCAAACATAAGGTATGAAATAATTTGAATAAGGTTCTGACAATATACAGTCAGAAGATAAATATTTAGTATTATTTAAGTAATTTAAATTTAAATTGGTAATTAATTTTTGATTTATTAATTCAAAAATTTGAGTTTCACTTGTTAAAACTAAATCATATTTAGATAAATCTTTTTCAAATATTTCAGTTTCAATTTCATAAGTGTCGATATTTATTTTGATATTATATTTATTTTCAAATTCGATTAATATTTCAGGAGTCCCAGTATAATCTTCCCAATTTAGAATGTTTAATTCTTTTGAAATAGTTTCAAATTTTTCCAGATTAGTATCATAATTTGATTTAATAAAAAAGAAAAAAAGAAATATAAAAAATAAACTTAAGATTATTAAATAAAATAATTTAGTTTTAAATTTAATCATATAATAATCTAAGAGTTTAAAGTTTAAAATAACTAAGTTTAATATTTAGAATTAAAGTTATATTAAAGTTTGAAAATTAAATTAAATTTATTTTTCAAATTCTCTAAATATAGTAAAAATACTTTTTGAACTTAATCAAAGATTTATATTAAAAATTATTTTTGGCGTATTTCGAGTTTTGAACTAACGTTCAAATTCTCTAAATATTTTATATTTAGATAACCAGAAAAATATTTTTTCTGAGTACATAATTAAATATGATGAACCAGCAATTGTAATTAATCCAATTACAGTTACCATTGATAATATTTCTTGAGGAATGTGACCAACAGTTATTCCAAGTGTAATTAAAATCAATGAAAATTCTGAAATTTGGGCAACAGTTAATCCACACATAAATCCTGTTTTGTGTGAGTATCCTAAATGTTTCATTAAAGTTATTACAATTAAAGGATTTCCAATTAGTATAAAAATTGAAAATACAATAATTGGTAAAATATATTTTCCAATATCTTCAAATACCATCTGAGATCCAAGTAATACAAAAAATAGAATTAAGAAAAAGTCTCTTAAAGGTTGGATTTTTGATTCAATGTGTGTTTTATATGGTGAAGATGCTAAACAAATTCCAGCAAGTAATGCACCAATTTCAATTGAAAATTCAAAATAATAAAATAATGTTGATAAGGCAAAACACCAACCAATTGAAAATAATAACATATATTCTTCACATTTTGCAATATGATGAATGATATTTGATAAAATATATCTGGTAAATAATGCTACAACTGTTAGTAGTCCAATTAAACTAAGAACTGTAGTATAAATTAAAGTATGTAAACTTTCTCCTGTTGAGATTGATGAAATAAATAATAAAGCAAATATTACAATTAAATCTTGAACAATTAAAAACCCAATGGAAATTTTTCCATAAGTTTTGTCTGTGTCCCCTTTATCAGTTAATAGTTTCATAATAATAATTGTTGAAGAGAATGTTAAAGCAATTGCAATGTACATTGATGTTGTAGTTGGAAATCCAATTAATTTAGCAATGATAAATCCAAATATACTTGTAAATATCACTTGACCTAGTCCGGTAATAATTGATGCTTTACCAACTTCTTTAAACATTTGAATATTTAGTCCAAGCACTACAATAAATAATAAAAATGCTATCCCAATATGTGAAAATATTTCTAATGTTTCATTAGATGAAACTAAATTTAAAAAATAAGGACTAATTATAATCCCTGTTAAAATATATCCAATAATTAATGGTTGTTTTAAATAACGAAGAATACCTCCCAAAAGAGTTGCAATCATAATGATTACTGAAATTTCTAAAAATACATTCATAGCCATAATAATATTTTGATTAATTAGTTTTTATTTTTATAATGTCACAAGACGGGGACATAGTTTTAATAAAATAAAAGAAATATATTTGATAAAAATAAAAATATATTAACTTATATGATTATTTATTATTAAATAATTCAAATATTTGTTTAGATTTATTTACAAACATATTTAATTCTTTTTCTGATGTCATATCTCCATAAACATAGAATAATATTTTATTATTATTTGAAACTATTTGTAAATTATAGATTATTTTTAATTGGGATAATTTATTTAATAAATCATTTTTATTAAAATAATCTTTTACTAACATTGAGTCTTTTTTATCAACTGGAACTAAATTAAATTTATCTGAAAATATTTTATTATTTTCAAAATTAATATCGTTTTTTGAGAATTTGTCAGTAAATCTTGTTAAAAAATTTTCATTTTTTAATCTGAAATTAGGAATTATTTTATTTCCAAAATCAAATATTGAAAAATTAATATGTGTAGTTGAAGAACTTTTCCCGTTTGAAGTAGTATATTTATAATTTCCTGAAAGTATATTGGATTCTGAAAATTTATATTTAAATACTCTCTCAATGATTGAATTACTTTTATGAATTTGAATAAACCCATATTGCTTAAATATTTCTGAATTAAAATTTTTTGCAGATGAATATTTTTTATCTTGTATTCTATATCTAACATAATCAGTATCTAAAAAATCATATCCATTTTTTAAACAAAATTGATATGTATTTTCTAATTGTTTTCTTTGTAATAATTTCATCCATTTAATTAAAAAAATAATTAGAATAAAAAAAATAATTAATGGAAGATAATTAAGTAATGTTTCTAAATTTATATCCATATTCAATTATAATTATGCTCGTTTTGTTTTAGCTAGTTCATTAAATGTTAATAAACCATTTGAAGTTCCATTTTTTGAAATTAAGGCTGATGAGTTCCAACTTGCGTATTGTAAAGATGCTTTCACTCCATATTTTTTTGTGAAAAAATAAAAAAATGTAGCAGCAAAACAATCCCCTGCCCCAGTTGTATCTACTAATTTTTTAGGCGGTTTACTTCTTTGGTAAACTTCTTTTTCTCCATCATAAGCATAACTCCCATTTGCTCCATCAGTAATTACTACTAATCTAGGTCCTAAAGCATATACTGATCTTAAACAACTTGACATATCTCTATCCCCAGTTAAATCTTTTGCCTCATCAAAATTAAATATTAAAACATCAATTAATTTAATTAATTTATTTAGATGTTTTCCTTCCTCTTTAATTAAATAAGCTGAAGGATTATAACAGAACATTGAATTTTTGTTCTTTTTTTTCATTAATTTAATTAATTTAATTTGAGTTACCATAGATTTCCCATTTAAGGCAGTAAGATAAAAATTATTAGAATTTAATTTTTTATATTCAAAATCTTCTAATTCTAAATAATCATTTTGACCACGATATGTAAAAATTACTCTATCTTTATCTTTTGTTTGTAATAATATTGATTTAGCAACTCCTCTTTTTGTTTCCTTAGATTCAATTAATCCAATTTTATTTTTAGATAATGTTTTATCTAAAACTTCTCTAAATTCAGTAGATAATTTTCCTAAATATCCAACACTCGATTGTAATTTAGTTAAAGCTATAGATACATTAATTCCACCTCCACCATTTGAAAGTTTAAAGTTTTCTTTTACTTTTATTTTTTCTCCGATTTCAATTTCTGATAATTTTTCTGGAATATCAACTTTAATATCTACAGTGTTTGATCCTAATACTATAAAATCATAATGTTCTTTTTCGTGTGCTTTAAAGGAATCTTTAAGTGTTTGGAATGATGGAAGTTTAATATTTGATAAATGTTGAACTAAAGCACCTCCAGCTAAACTTACATAGTTAATTTTCTTTAGATAATTAAACATTTTAGCAGCAGTTACAGAGTGTCCACCACCCATAAATGTGAAACCTCTAGCATGAGTTAATATTTTTAGAATTTGTTTAGTTCCTTTTTCAAATTGTTGTTCTTCAAAATTACCTTGAGGTCCTTTGTAATATATTGAACCTGCTTTAATAATTGATTTTTCAAATGAATTTATTGTTAAAGTTCCAATATCTTGAATTAAATATTTTTTAACTAATTCTTGATTTTCTGGTTCTTCTAATTTATCAACTGGAATTTCAATTCTTGATTTTCCATCAAAAATTACAACATCACTTGGTAGTTCAAATTTTGAATTATATTTTTCAAAAATTTCTTTAAATTTGTCAATTTGATCAATATATTTGTATGCAATTAATAAATCTTTTTTACATCCAATATTATATCCTTTACAGATTAAACCCATCTCACCAATAACTCCACTTAATAAAATTTTATCTACAGACTTATCAAGTAAAGATTTTTCAATTAATAAAATTAAATCATCAGGCTTTGCACCTCCGAAAATAAATGTATGAGGTTTTTTAGTTTGAGTTAATTTATCTAAATGAAGCATTTCTCGCTCCATACTTCTTCCAGCTAAAATTGGAATATTTTTTGGTCCAAGAACTGATTTGTGTTTTCTGTGGGACACTGAAAAAGCATCAAAAATATAATAATCAAATAACTCAAATAATTTATCTAATTTGTTATCTTCTTTTTCTAAATTTGTTTCATCATCAAAAAACCTTAAATTTTCTAATAATAATATTTCCCCATTTTTTAATTTTGGAATCTTTTTTGAAATTGTTTCAGAATAAATATCTTTTGTAAAAGTAATTTTTTTATTTAATTCACCTTCCATTAATAGTTGATGATTTTTTAAACTTAAACAGTCTGGTTTTCCATTTCTCCCTTGATGTGCTAAAATTACTACTTTAGCTCCACCTTTTGTTAATTCACGAAGAGTTTTACAAGCTCTTGCAATTCTTTCATTATATACAATTTTCCCATTTATGATTGGAGAATTAATATCTAATCTAATACCTACAACTTTACCTCGCAGATTAAAATTATCTAATGTAAAATGTTTAAACATAGAATAATATTGAGATATTAGTTTATAAAATAATGTTTGTGTGTGAAGTAGTATAATATATAATACTATTATTGATAAAATCAAAAAAATAGTTAAAAAATAAATTTAATTTGAAATAATTATTGATATATAATTGATTTTTCCAAAAATTTTGAATTTGATGAAATTAAAACATTGTATTCATTCCCACTTGTTAGATTACATTTACTTAAATCAAGTTTGTTAATTCCAGTATTTTGTGATTTAATTGAATTCCAGTATAAAATATCTAGTTCAGAATTTGATAATGTTCGATTATATATTCTAACTTCATCAATTGTTTGAGGTCTAAATACATTTTGACCCTGGACTGGTGAAATTCTAGCTCCAAAAATTAATGGAGCAAGAACTGAATTTAGTGGTTCAGTTTTATCAATGGGAACTCCAACAATCCCATTTAAGTACATTGATCCATAATATGAAGAATTAAATGTAAAAGCTTGAAAATTAAAATTATTTTGAGATAAAGAGTCACTATTTGAGAATATATGTCCAGCAAATCCAATTGATGTGTGTAAGGCAATTGCCCCAGAATTTGGATCTGAAGGATGATTTGAACCTCCACTATACATTGACCACGACCTATTTGAAGTTGAAACTGTGTCTTTAGTTACAATTTGACAACCTCCAAACCAATAACATTTGTGAATTACAACTACTGTAAAATCGGAAGTTAAATCTAATGAATTTGAATGAGGGACTTGAATATAATCATCAATTCCATCAAAATCTAATGCATTACCTAAATCTCCTTTAACTAATTGAGGAATTGTATTACCATCTGAATTTGAGATATTATTATCTAAAACTAATCCATCATTGCCTAGTCCAGAATAATCTAAAATTTTTAAAGTTCCAGAATCATTAATAACTTGATCAAAAGTCCAATAACCAACAAGTCCTGTTAAATTTAAATCTAATTCTTTTGATAATGTACATAATACATTACCTGAAGGTTCAGTAATTGATAATGATTTTAGTTCAGTATTATCTGAAGAACTTTTCAAATATAAGATGTCATCAATAACTCCCTCAATTTTTAATTCTGAACTTTGAGAGGTTTGAGTTTCAACATCAACTAAAGTAGAACTTGAAAAATTAGAAAACCAACTTTGAAAACCAACTACAGCCATAACTGATACAACTAATAAGAGGGCCGTTGCTACAACTGGAGAAATTGCTTTTTTATAAAACATAATTAAAAAAATAATTTATTAATTTATAAAAATTATTAATTTATAAAAATTATTAACTTATAAAAAATATAAACTTAAAAAATAAAGAATTAAACCTTTAAGGTTTAAATGAAAAATAAACTAACAATAATTAAAACCATAATAATTGAAATTCCAACAATTAAATAAACTTGAGTTTGTTCTAATTCTTGTCCAAATAAATCAAATGTTTTTGAGTCTAAGTCAATTGTTTGATTCCCATTGTTATCATCTTCAATTGGTTTAATATCAATTCCTGTGGAAGCTCCATTACAATCTTTCACAATAATTGTACTTGTATCTTTTAAGAAGAACCCATCATATAGTACTTTAGTTTGTACTTCATAACTTCCTTCTTCTAAGTTTGTTAATTGTAAATTAAAATGTTGTTGAAATGTTTCATCTACATCGATATTAATATCTTTGATTTCTTTTTTAATTCCAGTCCCAATAATTTCAGTTACAAAAGTTGCTTTTTGGTCATATTTACCAGTATTTTTAGCTTTAGCGAATACATATAATGAATCATCACATTTAATAATATTTTGTCCAATTCCTGCACTTTCTAAAGATAATTGATTATCTGGTCTTGTGATATCAATTTCTTCTAATTCAGTGATTGAACCGTCATCATAAGTTAATGTTAATTCTAATGTGTGTGTTCCATCTCTTGCAGATTCTGGAATTTCAAATCTTAAAATATCAGTTCTTGTTTGTCCTGAAGTTAATAAAAATGAATTTGTAGATTCAATAATATCAGTATTTCCTAAATCAATTCCAATTAATGTTCCAGTAACTTTAACATTTTTTTCAGTTTTTGATCCTTGGTTTTTAATTTTAATAGATACATCTAAATTTTCATTTTGGTTTACTTTTTCTTCAAATTCAACTTCTTCAATATATACATCTCCAATTACTTTAATTTCTAATCTTAAAGTATCGTATAATTTTCCTGAACTTGATTCTAATCTAATTTCCCCAGAATATACTCCAGTTTTTGCATTATCTGGAATATCAATTGTTAATTCTAAATCTTCATAATCACTCTCATCAACATCTAAATCATCAAAGCTAGTTAAATCTACAATTGATTTGTCTAATTTAAAATCATTATAAGTTTCTTCTAAATCATCATCCATTACAAGTACTAATCCACGAACATTAATATCTCCAGTATTTTCAACTCTAATTTCATAATCATCAACTGAATCACCTGGTTCACCTACAATTTTTAATAATCCATCATTTGCTGTATAACCTGCTGTATATGTCATATTCTGGGTTACTGCATATGTTATCCTTCTATTCCATCCATCAAGCATGTATATGGGATCAATACCAAGAGTTGCCGTAGGTACTACGCCCTGCACAACATTATTCGGAGCAGTGCCTTCCGTAAGATTCTCATCAGTACAATAACTTGCAGCACCATCACCACTACCCATACCACGCCCGAATTCAGCCTCCGTCACTCCTCTGGCCCCACTTGCCGGACATGGCAAATATTGCTTCTCCGCGACAAACTGCTTAATTGAGTCCTGAATATACTCCATACGTTGCTTGGTTACTTTAGACCTGTTACCCTCCATATTTCCAGCTATAACCGTCAATGCTCCTCCAAGAATAAGTGCTATTATTGAAAGTACTATCGACATCTCAATAAGGGTGAAACCTCTTTGCAAGTGATGTTCAATGCGTGATGTGTGATTCTTTATCATATTATTCCTCACCATCTATTTTCCATTTAGGAAGATAGCCAACTATATCATCAAAAGTCGCCGTACTAAGAGATTGTTTTATTGTGTCATCATCATCATCGTTCTCATCTTCATCAGAGCTTCCTCCTCCGACAGTGGATCTTACACCTCCACGTGACTTCCAAGAACCAAAACC
>JAVJHY011229753.1:0-10492 GCA_035593235.1 Phascolosoma agassizii | reverse complement strand
CACCATCGGCGTTGTCGAACGTGTTCACAAGGTTCTCCGCGGCGAGCGCGGCGAACCAGAGCACCAAGGCGTCGAACGGCGCGCCGCTCGCGACCGGCTCGAAGGCGAGTGGCGCGACGGCGAACGCCTGCGCCACGAGCTTGACGCGGGGTGCCAAGCCGGCGGCCGAGAGGTCATCGACCGCTCCGACGACGAAGACGAGCGCGAACGACGCGAGCACCCCCCATCCACCCGACTCGAACGTCGCGCGCCCCCACGGCGACACGAACAGAGCGATCAAGATCGCCGCCCCACCGACGGTCGGCACGGGAGACGCTTGCCGCTTGCGTGCCGCGAACGGGCCGCGCGGACCGTCGCCGAGTCCGAAGCGTGCGGCGAGGTGCGCGAGCGCGTACGTCGCCGCGCACGCGGAGAACATGACGTACAGGAAGCGAAGGTCGTAGGCGACGCTCACGACCGGGCCGCGTACAGGCCGCGCTCGTGGATGAATCGAGCGAGCGAGGCGGGCAACTCGCTCTCCAACGACCCGCCGCGTTCGAGCCTGTCTCGCACCTCGGAGGACGAGACGTCGATGCGTTCGCTCGTGAGCACGCCTGCGCGCAACTTCTCGCGTAACGCTGGCGGCAACGCGTCGAGCTCCGGCGGATCAACCGCGGCGCCGGTTCGTGGCAAGACGATCGGCTCGACGAGCTCGAGCAACGCATGCGCGTCGCGCCAGCGCGGAAGACCCGCGAGGTTGTCGCTCCCGAGCAGAAGGAACACGTGCGCGTCCCGCGCAAGGAGGTCAGAGAGCTCGCGCACCGTGTCAATCGTGAAGCTCGGTCCCGAGCGCTCGAGCTCTCCGCGATAGATCGACGAAAACGGGTCGCCTTCGATCAGGAGCTCGAGCATGCGGCAACGCGTCGCACCGTCGGCGAGCACACGGTCCGGCTTGTGCGGCGGACGCGCGGCGGGGATCCAGAGTACGTGGTCGAGCGACCGCGCACTCCGCGCTGCGCGCGCCATATGCACGTGTCCCGCGTGCGGCGGATCGAACGAGCCCCCGAAGAGCCCGATGCGCTTCGCGTCGCGCGCGGCTCGCGCGAGTTTCGCTGCTTCGTTCGTCATCTTCCCCGCATCGTTGCCGCGGCGGGCGCCGCTGTCACGCGGACCCGGCGAGGCGCGCGATCGTCTTGGCGACGTCGCTGCGCTCCACTTCACTTTGCTCGCCAGCGTCAAGGTCTTTGACCTGCACCGTGCCGCGCTCGATCTCGGTCGAACCGACGACGAGCGCGAAGCGGTGCCCGCCGGCGTTGGCGCCCTTCATCTGCGCCTTCACGCTCTTGCCCTCGACGTCGTAGACGACCGACACGCCCTGGGTGCGCAGCTCCTCGGCGAGCGTGAAGATCTCCGTCGAGAGATCGTCGCCGGCGGTGACGACGTAGCAGTCCGCGACCGGCGCGGACACGCTCGGCTTGACGCCGAGTTCGTCCAGCGCGATCAGCGTTCCCGTGAAGCCGATCGCACAACCGACGGCGCCGAGGTCCGGACCACCGAGTTCGCGGATCAGGTGGTCGTAGCGCCCTCCACCGCACAGCGCACTGCGTGCACCGAGCGCCGGATAGTGGACCTCGAACACCGTGCGGGTGTAGTAATCGAGACCGCGGACGAGCCCCGTGTCGATCACCGTTTCACGCCCGAGTCCGGCGAGCAGCGCGCGCACCTGGTCGAAGTGCGCGCGGTTCTCGTCCGAGAGAAACTCCAGGATCGCCGGCGCGCCCGCGTGCAGCGCCTGGCACTTCGGGTTCTTGCAATCGAGCACGCGCAGCACGTTGCGTTCGAAGCGCGAACGGCACAGGTCGCAGTGCTCATCGATCGTCGGCGCGAGGAACGCGCGCACCGCGTCGCGGTACGCGTCGCGGTCGCCGCCGTCCCCCATCGAATTCACGCGCACCTCGAGTCCCTGGATGCCGAGCTCCTCGAAGAAGAGCGCCGCCATGTGGATGACCTCGGCATCGAGCCGCGGGTCGGTGCTGCCGAGCGCCTCGACATCGAACTGCGTGAACATCCGCTCGCGCCCCTTCTGCGGACGCTCGTAGCGGAACATCGGACCGATGTGGAAGAAGCGCTGGATCGGGCGGGTCTTCGCGTAGCCCGCCTCGAGATACGCGCGCACGATGCCGGCGGTCCCCTCGGGTCGCAGCGAAACGGCGGTCTTTCCCCGCTCGAAGGAGAACATCTCCTTCTCCACGATGTCGGTTACCTCGCCGACAGATCGGGTAAAGAGGTCGGTCTCTTCGACGAGCGCCGGGCGGATCTCGCGATACCCACGGCGCCGCGCCAGATCAGCGGCCGTTCCCTCCAGGACTTGCCACACGGCCACGTCGTCCGGGAGGAGGTCCCGGAAGCCGCGCGGCACCTGATATGTTCTTCGATCCTTCGCCACGGGAGCCCTCCGAGCGCGTCCCGGTTCGAGCCGCCCCCCGCGGAACGCGCCTGCCGGTCGTCGTCGTTGACCCCCTAGGTACCCGGAACTAGACTCTGACGCAATCTCTGGCTGTGCCTCGACTTGGCGCAGCACGCCGCCCATGCGGCCCTCCCCCCTGACGCTTGTCTCCATGAAGACCTCCCTTCGCTTCGCGCTCGGTGCCGGACTCGTTCTCTCCAGCCTCCTCGCGGGCTGCCGCTCGGGCGCCGGGAACCCGAGCAGCCACTGGAACATCGACTCGGTCGACAACCGCATCGTCAAGCAGTTCACCGGATACAGGGGCGCGATCGACGGCACGTACCTTGAGTACCAGCGTCAGAAGAAGGACCACCTGAACCTCACGCTCAAGCGCCACTTCCTCGGCGTCAACCCGACCAACCCGTTCCAGACGGCGGACTCGACGCTCACGTCGCCGAACGCGCCCTACGGCCCGCTCCCCGATCCGCTCTACTGGTTTGGTGCCGAGGCGGTCTTCGTCGGCGCCGCGACGCTCGCGTGGACCGGCACGTTCCTTCCGCTGCCCCTCGACTCGCTCTTCGCCCTCGGTTCCGAGGGCGGTACGAGCCAGTTCCTGAGCACGTTCGCCGGCAACTGGAGCGGCAAGACGCCGAAGCCGCCGAAGACCTCGACGTTCAAGGTCAAGAACCGCTAGCCCGGTCCCGTCGGGACGAGTTCAGCGCTTCGATCACGACCCCGGTGGCGTCCGCGCGATCGGGGTCGATCCATAGGATCTCGGGGAACCGGCGGAACCAGGTGCGCTGACGCCGCGCGAACTGTCGCGTGCGCGTGACGATGCGTTCGAGCGTCTCCTCGATCGTCGCGCGTCCGTCCGCGAGTTCGAGCACCTCGCGATAGCCGAGCGCCTGGCCCGCCGTAGGCCCGAAGCCGACGCCGTCGCGGATCGCGCGCGCCTCCTCGACCCAACCTGCGTCGAGCATCGCGGTCGTCCGGCGCCGGATGCGCGCGGTCAGCTCCGGCTCCTCGCGCGAGACGCCGAGGATCGTGCGCGGACGGCCCGGTCGATCGGCGCGCCACTCCGCCTGCCAATCGGAGATGCGGCGACCAGTTTGCTCGAAGACCTCGAAGGCGCGCAGGACGCGCTTCTCGTCGTTCGGGTGGATGCGCTCGGCGGCGAGCGGATCGATGCGCATGAGCTCGGCGTGCATCGCAGCCAGCCCCACCTCACTTGTCCTCGCCTTCAGGCGCTCGCGCAAGGCGAGGTCGGTCGGCGGCCCGGCGAAGACCCCGAAGACGAGCGCCTGGAGGTAGAGCCCTGTCCCTCCCACGGCGAGCGGAACGCGGCCCGCGGCGCGCGCGTCGTCCTCAGCACGCGCGAAATCGGTCACGTAGCGCTGGACGTCGTAGCGTTCGTCGGGCGACGCGAGATCGATGAGCGCGTGCGGGGCCCGCGCACGCTCGTCCGCCTCCGGCTTCGCGGTGCCGATGTCCATGCCTCGATACACGAGCATCGAGTCCATCGACAGGATGGTTGCGTTCGTGCGCTCCGCCGCTCGCAGGGCGAGCTCCGTCTTCCCCGCCGCGGTCACGCCGACGAGAAGCACCAGGGGTTCGAGGTCCGTCACGCTCGGAGTCTAACTGGCGCCTGGTGCGCAGCCCGCGTAGTCTCGCTCGGACGCGGCTCGGCGCCCCTGCACCGTCCGGTACCGAGCGCCGCGGACCCGTCATTCACAGAGTCTCCAACATGCACGATCGCTCGTTCGCCCACGTGACCCTGGCCCTATTCCTCGTCACGCCCTGCGCCGCAGCGCGCGCGCTGCCCCAGAGCACCGCGGAGGGGCCGGGCGCGCAGGACGGAGTCGCCTCGGCGTCGACCGAGGCGCGCGAAACCTGGGAGCGCGTCCTCTCCGCCAGCGCCGGCAACGACGCGAAGCGCGCGCCGATCAGCGCGTTCACGTTGCGCGCCGAGGCGACCTTCCGCGACGGCGTGAAGATCAACCAGGCGACCTTCGACTACAGCTACCTCGCCCCCGACTGCATCGAGTTCGCGCTGCCGTCGGGCAGCAAGACGGGACGCTCGGGCGCGAAGCAGCGCGACTACTGGCTCGACTCCAAGGACGGCGTCGTCGAGCTCGCGGGCTTCGAGTACGAGGAGGATCGGCGGCAGATCAACGAGATGCTCTCGATCGCGAAGAACTTCGTCGCGCTCACCGATCCGTCCAAGCTGCGCATCGACTCGTTAGAGCTCCTCCCCGAACCGCCGCGCGAGCTATGGTCGACGTTGCGCCGCACGACCAGCCGCATGCAATGGCTGCGCGTCACGAGCCCGGACTTCGCGCTCGTCAAGCGCGACGACGACGGGAGCAAGACGCCGGGCGCATCGAGTGCCGCTCCCGTGTACGTCGTCGACCTCGCGCTGCCGAGCAAGGACGCGCACGGCGCCGCCAAGGACCTGCCGAACTACGCGATCATCCGCGAGCAGCTGGCGCCGGGCCGTGTCTCTGCGCCACCGATGCTCATCCGCCTGCGCAACTACACCGAGCAGAACGGATTCCTGATGCCGCTCAACCTGGACGTCTTCGCGTTCGTGCGCGGCGGCGTCGAGGGTTCGGGCTTTTCGAAGGACGCCGCCCAGGAGGTCGGCGTGCTCGAGGCCAACCTGCGCCCCGGGCTGACCGTCGCCGACTTCCGCCCGGAAGGCGAGTAGCCGCGAGCCCTACGGCAGGCTGTAGAAGCCGACCACCGAACCGGTCCCCTGCCCGAGCTTCCACGGGAACTCGCCGACGAAGACCTCGCTCTTGCCATCCCCGTTGAGGTCGGCCACTCCGCCGAGCTGCAGCGTGTGGTTCGGGTCCGAACGGCGGTGGCTCCAGGACGGCGATCCACGCAGGCCGCGCACGGGGTGCTGCGGCAAGGCCCCCGACGACCCGCGGAACATGTACCACGCCTCCGCGTTGCCCTCGACCGCGATGTCGGCGAGCCCATCGCCGTCGACGTCGCCCAGGGCGACGATCTCACCGTTCGTGAAGAACGGTGAGACGAGCGTCTGATCCGGAACGCTCGCCGGCATCGGCGCCGCGCCGCGGAACACGTGCAGCATGTTGTAGCCCTCGCCGAACACCATGTCGTCGAGGCCGTCACCGTCGAGGTCGCCGACGCCCAGGAAGTCCGGAAAGACGAGGCCAGGGGCAGCGAAGCTCCAGGCGAGCGTGGGTGTCGTCGGTCCCCCGAGTAGAAGCGCGATCTCGTCCGGGCTCGAGAGCTCGACGCTGCCCACCAGGAAGTCGGCGAACCCGTCGCCGTTCACGTCACCCGCGCGCGCGACGCTCGCCACGTACGTACCCGAAGCGGTGAACTCGAACGCGGGTGCCGTCGTGTCGAGCCCGCTCGCGCTGCCGTGGAACAGCCACGCGACGCGGTTCTTTCCGTTCACTTCGCAGGACGGCGCCCAGCACTCCGCCAACATGACGACGTCGTCGAAGCCGTCCCCGTTCACGTCGCCGAGCCCCGCGGCCCGGCCCTGGAAGCCCCACGGCGACGACGGCTCGATCAGGGAGTACCTGAGGCTGCGTACGCCCGCCTCCGACCCGTAGTAGACGAAGAGCTGGCCACCGATAGCACTGGACACGAACACGTCCCCGAAACCGTCGCCGTTCACGTCCCCCGCCGATCCGACGTAGGATCCGAAGGCGCTCGGTCCGTAGGAGCGGATTCGCGTGTCGCCCTCCTCGAACCAGGCCGCTTCGGTGGAGAGCCCGCCCGGGCCGCCGTGGTAGACGGCAACGGCGCCGCGCATGTAGTACGGCGCGAGCGTGAGCGATTCGAGCGAGTAAGACGGGTCGCCGACGATCACGTCCTCGTACCCGTCCCCGTTCACGTCCCCGGTCGACGCCACCGCCACTCCGAGCGACGTCGTCCCCGGGAGCGCGCTCGTCCAGTTCGGCTGTTCCGGGAGCAGATACTCGGTGTCGGCGAGCGCGTCGTCGAGCAGCGTCAGCGCCGTCGGCTCGCTGAGGACCCTCGCCTTCGACATCGGGTTCAGGAAGAAGGCCTGTGTGTAGATCGGCAAACTCCGAAGTCCCACGGTTCCGATCGAACCGACGGTCGCATCGAAGTCGATCACGCCCGACGCCGGAAGAACGCCGAGCGGCATGTGCTGGAAACTCGGCGTGAGGAACAGGGGTGTGTCGACCCGCGGAGCGCGCGACGCGCCGGTCGAGTCGCCGAAGAGCACCCAGACCGCATCTCCCGCCTGCCCCTGGACATGCACGGAGACGTCGTCTCCTTCGTACGCCGGCGAGGTCGCCGTGTGCGTCCGAGCACGCGACGGCACCTGCGAGTACGTCCCGCTCAAGACGAAGACCGAGGGAAACGTCACCGGCCCGTAGGGGCGTTGCTCCTCGACGACCGCGCCGCCGTGGACTTCGATCCGCGTCCCCGGCGAGCCGTGGCCGCAGCCGAGGGACCCAAAGTCGTAGAGCCCGAAGAAGCCGCCGTCGACCTCGAACGCGGTCGAGTAGCAGTCCAGAAACAGCGAGTCGAACACGTAGGTAGACGAGTCTTCGAAGCGAACGAGCGGGAGGCTGGTGTCGTCGGGTTGCCAAGACACCGTTGCGCGCGAGAGGACGACGTCGAGCGAGTTCGAAACGAAGATCCCCTCGCGGTTCGATTCGTACGTCGAGGTCGCGCTCAGGAGCTCGATCCAAACGGGTCCGTCGCAGTCCTCGACGAGGACGCCGTGGTCGGGAATGGTCGCCGCCCGGGCGAGCCGCACACCGCGGATGCTCACCGCTTGCCCCGCCGTCGTGCTCCGGATCTCCATGCGATCGACGAACACCTCCGCCCCCGCGTCCGCCTCGATGCGAACCGCCTTGCCGTTCACAACCAGCGGCCCGTACGAACCGAGTCGCATCAAGAGCAGGTCACCGTCGACCGCCGCGGCGAGGGCGTCCTCCAGGCTTTCGAAGTCCGCGTCGGGATGTCCCGACGCGTCGACAATCATCGTGCGCTGCGCGAGCGCGGGGCTGGCGAAGAGGACCAGTGTGAAGAGCACGGCCGAGCGGATCATGGGGACCTCCGTGGGGCGACGGGACCTGGTGCAAAGCGGTGGACACCCGTCCTTGGCGGCGCCGCTCCCCGCGTTGCGCCCGTTCGGCCAAAGTCGCGCCGCCGCGCGACTAGCGCCGGTGGAAGGCCTTTTCGAGGTCCGCCAGCGAGAAGTGCACGCGCGTCGGCCGACCGTGCGGGCAGGTCTGCGCCCCCCCGACGTCGACCGCCTGCTGGAGGAGCGCGTGCACGTCCTCGTCGCTGAGCGCGTCACCCGCCATGACGGACGAGCGGCAGGCCATGCTGTGCAGCACCTCCTCCAGCAGCTCGGTCGCCGGGGGCGGCGCACCGATGCGCTCGAGCATCGCGATGAGGTCGCGGACGAGATCGTTCGTGTCGACGCGCCGGAGCAGGGCCGGAACACCCTGTACCGCAACCGTCGTTTCGCCGAAGGGCTCGAGGAAGACGCCTATGCCCTGGAGCGCGGATCCGTGCGTCTCGAGCAGCTTGCCCTCCGAGCGCGAGACCTCGACGAGCTCGGGCACGAGCAGGCGCTGAACCTCGACGCCGCCGGAGGCGAGCTGCTCCTTCAAGCCCTCGAACGTGATGCGCTCGTGCAGCGCGTGTTGGTCGACGATCTCGAAGCCGTCCGGAACCGCACGCAGGATGTACGTCTTCGCCACCTTCACGTACGGACCCGCGAGGTCGTCGGGCTTGCTCCACGGATCCTCGGTGCGTGCTTCGCCGCCGGCCGCCGGCACTTCGTACACGCGGAACCCGCCGTCTCCGCGCGATGCGTCCACGGTCGAGTCGATGCGCGGTCCGGGATCGGGAAGCGGTGCCTGCTCGATCGCGGGCGTCCAAGCGCCGCGACGCGCGACCGAGGACAGCATGCGATCCCCCGGCGTCGCCATATCGGTCGCCGCGAGCGCGCGACGAATCGTCGCCACCAGAAACCCGAACAGGTGCCGGTCGTCGCGGAAACGCACGTCCGACTTCGTCGGCGAGACGTTCACGTCGACGAGCGCGGGATCCATCGATAGCGACAGGAACGCGACCGGTTGGCGCTGCTCGATGGAGAGACCCCGGTAGGCCTGCTTGAGCACGCGGATCAGCACCTTGTCACGCAGCGGCCGACCGTTGAGGAACCACATCTGGCGCGTCGTGTCTCCGCGGCTGAAGCGCGGCGGAGCGACCAAACCGGTAAGTAGCGTCGTCCCGTCCTCACCGTGAACGGGTTCGAGTGCATCCGCGAGGTCCGCGCCGAAGAGCCGCCGCACACGCCCGCGGCGGTCCATTCCGGCTTCGACGTCGAGCACGCGCTTCTTGTCGTGCGTCACGACGAAACCGATGCCCTCATGCGCCACGATCAGGCGCTGCAGGATGTCGAGGCACCGGCCGAGTTCGGTCGACGTTCGCTTCAGGAAGCGACGCCGCGCAGGCAGGCGCAGAAAGAGATCGCGCACTTCGATCGACGATCCGCGCGGTCCGCCCGCATCGACGACCGGTGACACGTCGCCCCACTCGTCTTCGATACGGCGTCCGGTCGCCGCGCCAGCAGGGCGCGACAGGATCGTGGTGTGCGACACCGCGCCGATCGAGGCGAGCGCCTCGCCGCGGAAGCCGAGGCTCGCGATGTGCTCGAGGTCGTCGACGTCACGCAGCTTGCTCGTCGCGTGCGGACGAAACGCGAGCACGAGGTCTTCCGGCCCCATACCAAAGCCATCGTCGATCACGCGCACGAGCTTCACGCCCCCCTCTTCGAGGTCGACGCGAACTTCGCGCGCTCCCGCGTCGAGCGCGTTCTCGACGAGCTCCTTCACGACCGACGCCGGACGCTCGATGACCTCGCCAGCCGCGATCTGATTGCGCACGCGCTCGGGCAGTTCGGCGATGCGCGCGGCCGGGATCGCATCTTGCCGGGGCTCTGAGTCGTGGTGCGCGTCGACGTCGGTCATGGGGCCGATGTTAGCAGTCCGGAGCCGAACCTCAGCCCCAACGCGCGGCGAACAGCGCGAAGTCGTTCGCGTCGACGCCGACGCCGGACTTCGCGCGACGCTCCAGGGAGGAGACGTCGTCGAGCATCTCGCGCCACGCCACTGCCGTGCGTCCGCGGGCGCGTGCGAGCGCCGGACCAACGGCGCGCCCGTTCACACAGGCTGCGCGCGCCGCTTCGGTCTCGTTCGCGCCGCGCTCGAGCTCGCTCGCGAGCACGAAGTCCGCGCCCGTGACCGCCTCGAACTGCACCTCGGCGTCGTCGGGGATGCGGCCCGAGCGAACCCTGGCCTCCCATTCCTCCCAGGTCAGCTCGTGGAGCTCGTCGCCGATGCGGACCCGGACCAACGCGTTCTCTCCTGTCCGCCGCCGCGTCGTCGGCGCGCCTCTACTGGGAAAGCTTCAAGACACCGCCGATGGCGGACGTCTCGGTGCCCGTGAGCTGCAGCATCTTCCCGAAGGAGATTTTTCGGACGTCGAAGCGCTGGGCCGAGAAGCGCTACGAGAACCTGGCCTACTTCAACACTCTCGAGAAGGGCGGTCACTTCGCGGCTTTCGAGCAGCCCGAAGTGTTCGTTGAAGAAGTGCGCAAAGGCTTCCGCCACGCTCGTTAGTTCCGCACCGTCTGACACGCACCGCGGGCCCGTCACTTCGCTCAGGCGAGAGTCGCGCTAAGTCGCAAGGGAGAGACGCCATGGCCGCATTCCCCGAACGCATCGAGCTCGGCCGCAGCGGCCTGCGCGTCGCGAAGCTCGGACTCGGATCCTCTTTCAAGGCGCCGACGAACTCCTACCTCGAAGCCTTCGAGCGCGGCGTCAATTACTTCTATTGGGGCAGCATTCGTCGCGACGGTATGGGCGACGCGATCCGGCAGATCGCCAAGCGCGACCGCGACGGGCTCGTCGTCGTGCTCCAGAGCTACGCGCGCGTCGGCAACCTGCTGACCTACTTCGTCGAGCGCGGGCTGCGCAAACTCGAAATCGACCGCGCCGAAGTTCTCCTCTTGGGATGGCATAACAAGCCGCC
>JAVJHY011228679.1:0-14600 GCA_035593235.1 Phascolosoma agassizii | reverse complement strand
AACGCTTAAGCAACAAACTGGCGGCCGCGTTCAAGCCGCGTGCTAAGCCCGCGCTGAAACACGACGATGACACAGGCGCGACGCCCATGTTGCACCATCCCCTCACCCTGCCCCTGCTCGGCAACGCCTGCGCTCGCCAGATCAACCGTCTCGGCCTGGGCCGCAGCTTAAAACGCCGTTGCCAGCAAGCCGGGTTTAAGCGCCCTATTTTGTGGACCTCCCTACCCAGCGCCGTGGATTACCTCGACTGCACGGATGAGCGCGCCGTTGTGTATTACTGTGGTGATGACTTTTCAGCCTTAGCCGGGGTCGACCACCGCGTGGTCGAGAAGATGGAACAGCGCTTAGTCGAGCGTGCCGACTTGATTTTGGCCGCAAGCCCCCTGCTTGCCGAGCGCTTTCCAGCGCACAAGACACGCTTGCTCGAACACGGCGTGGATGGCGAGTTATTTACCCAAACTGCAGCTAAGTCCGCAGAGTTTGATAGCCGTCCAACGGCGGGTTTCTATGGCTCCATCGCGGCGTGGCTGGACTTGCCCTTGCTCGCCGCCGTGGCCCGTTTAAGACCCCAGTGGCGCTTCATCTTAATCGGTGAGCCGAGCCCTGACTGTGACCTCAGCCCCTTGCACAACATAGAGAATATAGAGCTGCTCGGCCCCCGTGCCCACAGCGAGTTACCCAGCTACAGCCAGCACTGGCAAGCCGCCTTGCTGCCGTTTAAGGACAATGCGCAAATTCGCGCCTGTAACCCTCTCAAATTGCGAGAGTACCTCTGCGCCGGACAACCCATTGTCACAACCGACTTCCCCGCCTTAGATGACTATCGCCATCTGCTGAGCTGCGTAAACAGCGCTGAAGAGATGGCAGAGGCCTTGGACGCGAGCCTGGCTCTGGATGACGGAGCCCAACAGAGCCTGCGCAAAAATATGCGCCAAAGCGTCGCCGCACAAAGTTGGAAGCACCGGGCCCAGCAATTGCAAAGTTACTTAAACGAACTGTAGAGCTCGCATTTTGATTCATCGTGGGCATTTCAAAAAAAACCGAGGCTTAGCATGCACAACTTGCTCAAACATCGTCTAGTGATCATCCTCGCCGCAACGTGGCGTCGTCGCTATTTGATTGCCCTGCCCATTGTGTTGATGCCCTTTTTGGCCGCCGCCTTAAGCCTGGCTCTGCCGAAGAAGTATGAGACCTACACCACCATCTTGATTCAAGAGGCCGCGAGCAATAACCCCTTCCTCGAAGATCTCACCATCGCCACCAATCTTAAGAAGCGCATGGGCTCGATTAACGCCCTGCTGCATTCCCACCATATGCTCAACGATGTGGCCAAGAAGATGGACTTGATCGATGAAGAGATGCCCTTGCGCGTGCGCCGTCAACGGATCGCCAAGCTGTCCAATTCCCTGCGCGCCTCCCTGCTGGGTGACGAGCTGATTAAGATCGCCTACTCATCGAACGACCCCGAAGGCATGGCCGAAATTTTAAAACTGGTGAGCATGCATTTCGTCGAGCGCGTTATCGCCCCGCAGCGCTCATCCATTTATAGCTCCGAAGCCTTCCTTAAGCGCGAACTCGAGGAGCGTAAGAGCAACCTGTCCGAAACCGAGGCCAAGCTGGCCGCGTATAAGTCCTCCCATGCCAATGAATTGCCCGAGCTGCACAGTTCTAATGTTAACCGTCTCGGTCTGCTGCGCGCCGAACTCTCGAACAGTCGTCGTGAGCTGCTATCGGCCGAGGCCTCACAAGAAAGTCTGAAGCTTAAACTCAGCCGTACTAAGCCGGTGGTCGGACGCATAGAGGAAAGTATTGTGCAGGCGATGAGTGAGTTGGCCCTGCTGCGCTCACGTTACACCGACCAACATAGTGAAGTGCAGGGCCTATTGCGCAGCATCGAAAACTTACAGAGCCAACGCAAGAAGCACCTACTCGATGCCGAAAAAGACCCCACACTGAACATGCAAAACGTTGATTTGGATCGCCTGTGGAATCGTCTCTCAAGCATGGAAAACGATGGCGACAGACGGCAACCCTTGTTGATCTCGCAAATTGAAGACCTGCAAAAGGTGAATAATCTTGTACAGTCGCTCGGGCGAGAAGTGCTGAGCCTTGAGCGAGAAGTTACGAGCATGAACGCTCGCGTCGATGCCTATGGAGGCAATCAACAGCACCTTAATGAACTGCTGCGTGAGTTGGAAGTCAGCCGTAATATCTACGACGACCTGGCCGAACGCTATCAAAAATCGCGCGTCACTGGAGCCTTAGGTCGCTGGGAAGAAAAGGAGCGGGTTAAGCTGATCGATCCGCCTACCCGTCCCTTGGGGCCCTCGAACCCGTCTTTGCTGATCTTCATCATCTGCGGCTTACTCGGTGGCTTTGCCATGGGCTCAGGCCTCGCATTTTGCAGCGAACTGCTCGACACCTCTATTCGTCGCCGAGCTCAACTCGAGGCGCTGCTCGGCGTTGCCGTGATCACGCGTATCCCTCCCCTGCACATGCCCCCATACAAAATGCCCACTCATTAGGAGAACATCATGCAAAATCAAGCGTGTGAGCTTATTCACGTAGTACAGCACTTGCGTCCAGGCGGCATAGAATCCCTAGTGTTGGAGCTGCAACGCATTCACCCCCATCCACGGCGCGTACACATCGTCGCGCTGGAAGGGACTCGCCGCGAAGCCTTAGCCCATTGGCCACGATTACGTGGGATCAAGCACCTGCACTTTTTACAAAAGAAACCCGGCTTGCAACTGGCTTGTCTATGGCAGTTGGCGCGGCTTATACGCATCTTGCGCCCCCGCGCCGTACACAGCCATCATATTGGCCCTTTAGCCTATACAAGCTGCGCGCGCCTGCTCAGCCCTCGCTGCATACACGTTCACACCGAACACGATGCTTGGCATCTGGCACAGGCCGCAAGCGCGCGTTTGCAACGCCGCCTAATTAAGATTTTTCGCCCCTATTGGGTCGCCGATGCCCCTGCAGTTAAGGAGAGCTGCGAAGCGTTGAAGATGGAGACCGCCATCGACTGTATCCACAACGGTATCGACCCCGAGACTTTCACCCCCGGTGATCAGCAGCAGGCACGCGTTAAACTGGAGCTGCCACGCGAGGCCACCCTCATCGGCTGCGCGGCACGTCTGGAAGAAGTTAAGGGCCATCGTTTCTTACTCGAGGCCCTGCAGCAGCTGCCAAAAAATGTTCACCTAGCCCTGTGTGGCGAAGGCAGTTTAAGCGCCAAAATTCGCCAGCAAGCCATCGACTTAGGCTTGAGTTCACGCCTGCACCTACTTGGACAGCTGGATAACACTGTTGATTTCTATCGCAGCCTCGATCTGTTTTGCCTGCCCTCGCTGCACGAGGGCATGCCGCTGAGCCCCTTAGAGGCCCAAGCTTGCGGCATCAGCTGTGTGCTCACCAATACGGGCAGCAGTGCCGATTGTTTGTGCCCCGACACCGGCGAGTTAGTCCCCCCCGGCGACAGCGTAAAACTGGGCGCGGCGCTTAACAACGCTTTAGCCCTTGCGGGCGATGAGCGGCCCAAGCTTGGCCTGCGGGTCAGAAACTTTGTCGAGAAAAATGCCAACCTGCACCACTGCGCCGAGGCCTATCGACGAATTTATTGCGCAGGGCTTAACTCACCCCACACGCCACTCTCGCAGCGTTCACAAATCTCACAAGGAGTCTAAGATGTTCGCCCTGCAATTAAGCTGTCTAGTATTGGCCTTCTTGGTGGTTTACCACCACCTCCTCTACCCCTATTTGCTCAAGTACTTTGCAAAGGCAAGTTCTCATAAGGACCTAGCTAAGGCGCCCTCACGAGGCTATCGCAGGATGATCGAGGACGAAGCTCTGCCGAGCATCAGCGTGCTCATACCCGCCTGTAATGAGGCAATGGTCATCGCCGAAAAAATCAACAACATGGGGTGCCTAGACTACCCAGCCGACAAGCTTGAGATTGTTATTGTCTGTGACGGCTGCAGTGATGATACCGCCCAGCGCGCACGCTTTACGGCCTCTTTGGGCGAAAACAGTCACCTTAACATCCGCATTATCGAGCACCAGAACAACCGCGGTAAGCTGGCCATCATCAATGACTATGTGGCTAATTTTTCAACTGAGTTGGTCGTGCTCAGCGATGCCTCGGCGCTGCTCTCTGTCGATGCCTTATTGCTTGGGGCCGAGCATTTTAAGCGCGAAGAAGTCGGTGTGGTGGCCGCCAGTTACCGTCTTTATAAGCCCGGCAGCGAGGGCGAGGATCTGTACTGGCGCTATCAGAGCCAAATTAAACAAGGCGAGGCCGCTCTCGGCGCGCCTATTGGGGTCCATGGCGCATGCTACGTACTGCGCCGCGATTGCTTCACTCCCTTAGCAGAAGATGTGATCAACGATGACTTCATCTTGCCGATGAATATTCTCAGCCAAGGCTGGAAGATTGCTTACGAGCCCGACATGCTCGCCCTCGAATTGGAGCAGGCCTGCTTAGCCCAGGACAGCAAGCGTCGTATTCGCATCGGTGCGGGCAATATGCAGCAGCTGCTGCGCATGGCCCATTTGCTCAGCCCGCGCTTTGGGGGTGTCGCCTTTGCCTTCGCCTCGGGTAAGGCCCTGCGCATCTTAATGCCCTTCATCCTTATCGCCATGCTGTTAGGCACCTCAGGTCTGGCCTATCTTGCTTACCTCGATGATCAGGCTGTGGGCTTATATATCTTGTTGAGCCTGACTCAGCTAATGGGCTATGGCCTGGCTTTTGTGGCCCCAAAGTTGCTCTATCTAGGGAGAGAGGCCGGAAAAAGCGGCGTTTTTAACAATCTGAGAGACAGAATGCGAAACCACCCTCTATGCCAACTCAGTACAAAAATATTACACGGCCTTAATTATTTAGTAGTGGGCCACTACAACAACTTACACGGCGCCCTGCGCTACCTAAGCGGCCTCGAAAGAGGCGGTTGGAAACGAGTAAGCCCGGCGCACACAGATCAGCGTTCTAAGCCCTAAACCGAGGATCAAGCTATGCAACATAATCAGCCACAAGACTACATCCCACGCCCTGTCGCCATCGCCAAGCGTGCCCTAGATTTGAGCATCGCACTGAGTGCCCTACTCATCTTGAGCCCCTTGCTACCGCTCATTGCGCTATTGATTAAGCTCGACTCACCGGGTCCTGTTATCTATCGGCAACAGCGCATAGGTCGCTGTACGGCCAATAGCACCGAGCTTATTTGGATTTACAAGTTTCGCAGCATGCGCACCGATGCCGAAAGCGCAGGCGCGGTTTGGGCCAGTCAACGCGACCCGCGCATCACCCGCCTCGGCGCATTTCTGCGCAAGAGTCGCCTCGATGAACTGCCCCAGCTGATCAATGTGATTCGCGGCGATATGTCCCTCGTCGGCCCAAGACCCGAGCGCCCAGGCTTCTATAGCAAGCTGGAGAATGCCATCCCACTGTTTAGCGAGCGCACCTATGGCCTGCTTCCCGGCATCACCGGATTGGCGCAGGTTAATCAAGGCTATGACAGTTGCATCGAGGATGTGCGCCGCAAGGTGGGCTACGACCACGCCTACGCCCTTAGCCTGAGTAAGCCAGGACTATGGTTGCGCATGGAGGGCGAAATTATCGCACGTACCATGTGGGTTATGCTGGCCGGACGGGGGCAATAAAGCTGAGTCCTTCGCCGTTAGGCAGGCTTGGCCTCGGCCTCTTTATATAGATATAGCGCTTCGAGCATAGCCTTAAGCTCCTCGAATAATAGCCGATGGCCCTCGGCATTTAGATGCAGGCCATCGGCCATTAAGGCGTCGAGGTCATCGCGCTGCGACCAGCGCTCATAAAGATCGAAATAAGGCAGCGATTTTTGCTCGGCGATGTTACGCGTGGTTAAGGCCAGCTCGGCCACATCATCACGTTGAAAGTGCCAGTGACCGTAGAAAGGGCTCGTACGATTCTCATCAGGCGGCGTGCAACTCATCAACAACACCGGACAGATCTCCAGCAACTGTTCCACCAAGTTCTCGATGCGCCGACCCACCTTCGCCATGGTCGCAAGCAAAGGGCCTGTACCGTGAGCGCGGCGCATGTCATTGAGGCCGGGATAGAGAATAATCAGCTCGGGTTTGCGGCACAGCGCCTCGGCGTGAGCGCGTTTGGCGATTTGGCCAACGCTTTCGCCTCGAATACCGAGGTTGAACACACAATTATTAGGCGCGTTAGCGGCGTTGTGCCAAGCGCGTAGACGCGTCGTGAAGCCACCGCCGCTGGGGTCGCCCTCACCGTAAACCGTACTGCCGCCAATAACGGCGATGCGTGTGGGAAGCATTAAAGTGTGTCTCTTATTGAAGTTTTGAGCAGAAATAGATGAAGGCTCAGCCAGCTACGCTAGAGCGAAATCCACGGCCTTCTGTGCGTGTAAGGCGGTGGTATCGTAAAGCTTAATCGAGCACTTTGCATCGCCGATTAACAAGGCGATTTCCGTGCAGCCCATAATAATCGCCTCGCAGCCCTGTTGGGCGAGATCTTCGATGACGCTTAAGTAGTAGGCTCTGGATTCGGCTTTGACCACGCCCTGACAGAGTTCCTGATAGATCACCTCATGCACCCGCTTGCGATCTGATGGTTCGGGAACAAGCACCTCAAGCGCAAACTTACGCTCTAAGCGGCCCTTATAGAAATCCTCCTCCATGGTGAAGGCCGTGCCCAATAAACCACCCTGAGTCACGCCATCGCGCACTAGTGCCTCGGCGGTGGCATCGGCGATGTGTAACAGAGGAATAGCCAAGGCGTCTTCTACGCTGGGCGCGACCTTATGCATGGTGTTGGTGCAGATAAGCAGGCAGTCGGCCCCCGCGGCTTGCACCGCTTGAGCCTCATCACTGAGCATCTGCGCTAAAGCATCCCAGTCACCACTATGCTGCAGGCGCTCTATCTCGGCGAAATCCACCGATTTAAGCACCAACTTTGCGCTGTGCAAGCCGCCCAGCGCCGCCTTAACCCCTAGATTAATACTGCGATAATAACTTTGGGTGCTCTCCCAACTCATGCCGCCGAGTAGGCCTATGGTTTTCATGCTAGCGTCCTTGATAAATCTACGCGCCGATTTCGATACCGCGCTTAGGGTCTTTTACCCACTGACTCCATGAACCGACGAAGAGTTTCGGCTGCGGTAAGCAGGCAAGATGAATGGCGAGTAGGTTGTGGCAGGCCGTTACGCCCGAGCCACAGTAGCAGACGGTTTGCAGGCCCTTGTCCCCACTCTCGGCGACCAGAGCCGAGAAGCGTTCGCGCAGCTCACTCGGTGACTTCATATGGCCGTCCTTATCTAAATTCCCCATGAAGGGAAAACTGAGGGCTCCGGGGATATGTCCTGCCACGTGCTCTAGGGGCTCGACCTCACCACGAAAGCGTTCGCCCGCGCGGGCATCGATCAGTTGAAAGGCCTTACTGGGAATTTGCGCCTCGACTTGCCCAAGGCTCACTGTCATGTCCGTGTTCGGCTTAAGCGCTAGGGCGCGGGCCTCGTGTAATTTAGCGCTTTGCGCCACGACCTCCTCACACTGCGACCAAGCCCGATAGCCGCCACGCAGTAAAGAGACACGCTTAAAGCCGAAATAACTAAGCAGCCACCAAAGGCGCGCGGCGATCATAAAATCGCCATGATCATAGATCAGAAAATGACTGTCTAAGCGCCCACCAAAGCTTGCGATAGTTTCCCCGAAAGAGTCCGCGCTTGGCAGAGGGTGACGGCCACTGTCTGCGCTGATAGCTGCGGAAAGCTGCTGATCCAAATCGGCAAAATAGGCCGTGGGAATATGCCCTTGGGCATAATCCTCACCGCCTTGTTGGGGCTGACCCAGGGTGAAGCGGCAGTCGATGCATACGGTATTAGTTTCGGCTAAGGCGCGCTTAAACGCGGCGACCTCAAGGATATCTACTTCCAACATAGAACAGGTTCCTTATTTCTATTGCTCAGAGCTTCAGTGGCTTTAGTCTTTCGAGGGTTGATCGACGACTTTATCATCGAGCAACACCTTGCCCTGCAATAAGCCCTGAACGTCTTGTCCTTCGAGGCGCGCGCTGTCATCGACGACGATGCGGATTAGCTCAGAGGGGGCAAGACTGGCTTGTGGCGTCTGGTCTCGTCGAACTTGGCCTTGTATCGGTGCTGAAGACACAACTGGCGCCGGGCTATGATGCTCGATCGGCCCCGTAGCGAGTTCGGCCTCGTTGATCGGCGCCCTAACTTGCTCCGTCGCCAGCTCGACCGGCGCGGCGGCCTCTTCATTCTCGATGGGGGATGGATCTGTCTGAGCCATGAAAAATAGCAGCAATAAAACAGCTAGAAATCCCAGCGCTACCGCCACCATGGCTATACGGGTTTCCTTAGTCATCGAATCCTCCCATCACCTGCCCCTGTTGATTAACTCTCTTTATATTGAGCACATGCGGGGCAAACCACAAGTCACAGACAAGCAAGCACCCGCTTTAGCCATTAAGAGGTGTGCGCATAATTCACGCCAGCTTTTCGGCGCGGCTCAGGCGTTTTATATAAAAGCTTCATATAAAAACTGTATTTGTTTCCTTTCAAGCTGCGTCTTTGGTCTTAGAGACCATGGTCAAATAAGCCCTAAGCATTAGATAACAGGATGATTTATAAGCATTTTTTCAAAACAAAGAGTTCACATAAAAAATCTATCGACCAAGGTCTGATTCTCCTCTTGTAGCACAGGGTTAAAGTTTACTCGTTAAGTGTTACCCCCCCAATAACAAAAAGGACTGTCACTATGACGACTGAAAACACTGCCTCTACCGACAAGGTAGAGCAGCAGTCCCAGGCGCAAGCCTACTGGAAAGCAAACATTAAAATCATTCTCACCTTCTTGTGTATTTGGTTTGTGGTGTCTTTCGGCTTCGGAATCTTATTCATAGATGCGCTTAATGAGATTCAATTCTTCGGCTTCAAGCTGGGCTTCTGGTTTGCACAACAAGGCTCTATCTTCATTTTTGTCGGCTTAATCATCACGTACTCCATGCGTATGAATAAGCTTGATGAAGAATTTGATGTCCACGAGTAAGCAATCGACTCCAATAAATAAAAAATAAAAAAGAGGATCAGCTCAATGGATTTACAAACACTAACCTATCTCTTTGTAGGTGGGTCATTCGCTCTCTATATCGGTATCGCGATATGGACACGAGCGACTTCGACAAAAGAGTTCTACGTAGCAGGCGGTGGCGTTCCCCCTCTTGCTAACGGTATGGCGACGGCCGCTGACTGGATGTCAGCCGCTTCGTTTATCTCCCTAGCGGGTATCATCTCCTTCATGGGATCAGATGGTGCAGGCTACCTTATGGGCTGGACCGGCGGTTACGTACTGCTTGCTCTGCTACTGGCTCCTTACCTACGTAAGTTCGGTAAATTTACAGTGCCAGACTTCGTCGGCGACCGTTATTACTCTTCTGTGGCGCGTACAGTTGCCGTAGTCTGTGTAATCTTCATCTCCTTCACCTATGTAGCCGGCCAGATGCGCGGCGTCGGCATCGTGTTCTCTCGCTTCCTAGAAGTAGACGTGAATACGGGCGTGGTGATCGGCATGGGCATCGTCTTCTTCTACGCCGTACTCGGCGGCATGAAGGGCATTACCTACACTCAGGTGGCTCAATACTGCGTATTGATTTTCGCCTTTACCGTTCCTGCAATCTTCCTGACTTATCAGATCACCGGTCACGTACTGCCACAGACTGGCTTAGGTTCGACTATGGCTGATGGCCAATCGGTTCTCGCCACCTTAGATGGCTTGGTTACCGATCTTGGCTTCCGTGAATATACCGAAGGCAAGAAGTCTACAATCGATATGTTCTTCATCACCGCGGCTCTAATGTGCGGTACTGCGGGTCTGCCTCACGTAATCGTGCGTTTCTTCACCGTTCCTCGTGTTAAGGATGCGCGTACATCTGCCGGTTGGGCTATCTTGTTCATCGCCATCTTGTACACCTCTGTACCTGCTGTTGGTGCGATCGGTCGTATTAACCTGATCCAAACCGTCAACGGTGCCGAAGGCACAGGTACGGCTTACGTTGAAATGCCTCAGTGGTTTAAGAACTGGGAAAGCTCTGGCCTTATCGGCTGGAACGATTACAACGCAGATGGCAAGGTACAATACGCTGCGGGTAAGGCTTTCGCCGGAACCAAGGGCAAGCCTGCCTACGATGGTGATAATCGCGGTGAATATGGTCAGCGTCTAGTGACTAACGCCAAGACTGATCATCAAGCGGCTGCGGGTGCACCATTTGCCAATGAAGTCTATGTCGATCGTGACATCATGGTATTGGCCAACCCTGAAATCGCTAACTTGCCAGCTTGGGTTATTGCCCTCGTCGCCGCAGGTGGTGTAGCCGCAGCGCTATCTACCGCAGCGGGTCTGTTGCTGGTGATCTCGACGGCTATTTCGCATGACCTCTTGAAGAAGACACTCATGCCAAAGATCAGCGAGAAGAATGAGCTACGCGCTGCACGGGGTGCCGCCATTGTCGCCATCGTTATCGCAGGACTCTTTGGTATCTACCCACCAGGCTTTGTGGCACAAGTTGTGGCCTTCGCCTTCGGACTCGCGGCGGCTTCGTTCTTCCCCGTAATTCTGATGGGTATCTTCTATAAGCGCATGAACAAAGAAGGCGCGATTGCAGGTATGGCGACAGGTCTTGCCTTTACCTTCTGCTACATCGTTTACTTCAAGTTCATCGCTCCTGGCGATAACAACCCAAGCAATTGGTTGTTCGGTGTATCCCCTGAGGGCATCGGTACTGTCGGCATGATTCTGAACTTCATCGTGTCTTATGCGGTATCCAGTGTGACACCTCCTCCTCCGGCTGAAATTCAGCACCTAGTTGAGAACATTCGTGTTCCACGCGGAGCAGGCGACGCTAGCGTTCACTAAGTTAAGAACGCTGCATTGAGAAGTAAGGGGGCGATGGACTTAGGTTCATTGCCCCTTTTATTGTTTAATACATCTAATACCTTTCTACGCCTAAACCTAGGACGCCTATGAGTGACAATCAGAGCACAATGAGCCTCGACTTTAGCCATCCTCCCTTCAAGTATTTAACGCCTGATGAAAAGGCCCAATTCATCCAAAATTTGGATATTCAGCACTTCGCGCAGGATGAGTGCATCTTCGAGGCCGATCAGAGCGTCGAGCATTTCTACATCGTCAAACAAGGCCTAATCGGCGAAACCGACCCTAACGACGTCGACAATGACATGCTGAGCCACTACATCGCCGAGGATTGTTTCGGTGCACTGGCCATCATCAACGGCCTCAGCCATCATCAATTTTGTGCCCTAGAAGACTCGCAGTGCTATAGCTTAGAGCGCAGTCATTTCATTCGGCTGATCAGCCATAATCACGAATTTGCTCAGTTCTTCAGACAGCGCCTCGCCAATAAGGCTCGCCTGTGGAATCGCAGCTCCAGCTCGCGTGACACCAATAGTTTCATGATTTCGCAGATTGATACCGACTGCATGCGCAAAGCCGTCGTCGTACCCGCACAGACGAGCATAGAGCAAGCCTTCAAGCAGATGCGCAGCAGCAAGCAAGACAGCCTATTGGTGCTGCTTGATGAGCGCTACGGCATGCTGACCGGCTCCGACCTGCTTAAGGCCCTGATAGAACAAGGCGCCAGCATTGCCGACAGCGTCGGCGCTTATGCCCACTACAAGTTAATTACGGTGGATAGAGGGGACTTCCTCTTCAACGCACTCGTATTGATGACGCGTCATAACATCGAAAGAATCGCCGTATTAGAGCCAAGCCCGGGGCCGGCCAGCAACAGCAAGCAACTGGCCGGAATCGTCGAATTGAGCGACATCTTAAGTTTCTTCTCCAGCCATTCCCATGTCATTGGCTTGCAAATCGAGAGAGCCAGCTCCATTGCACAGCTGCGCCGCGCGGCTAAAGAGCTGAATAAACTCATCGCATCCCTCATCGATCTTGGGGTGCGCATGCCCTTTGCGATGGACCTATTAGCCGCACTCAATGCGCGTATCATGGCCAAGCTTTATCGCCAAATAATGCCCGCCGAGATACTCGCCAATTCATGCTTGCTGGTGCTGGGCAGCGAGGGACGGGGTGAACAAATCCTGAAGACGGATCAGGACAATGCCTTGATTCTCGCCGATGGTTTCGAGCACCCCAAGCTCGCCGCCCTCCTCGACACCTTCACCCAGACCCTTATATCTTTCGGCTTCCCGGCCTGCCCGGGCCAGGTGATGGTTAATAACCCTAAATGGGTGAAGACACAGCAGAGCTGGCAACAAGCGCTCAGCCAGCATTTCTCAACGCCAAGCCCCGAATCCATGCTGGATTTGGCCATCATCGTCGATGCCCACCCCATCGCCGGCAATAAGAAGTTATTCAAAGCATGGCAACACGAACTCCTGCAACAAGCGCCAGGGCAGCAGCTGTGCATGCGCCAACTGGCCAAGGCCGTACTCGAATTTAATACGCCGCTGAATTTCTTCGGCCACCTTAAAGGGGGCTCCGAAGGCTTAGATATTAAGAAGGGAGGAATTTTCCCATTGGTGCATGGCTTGCGAACGCTGGCGCTGGAACAAGGCATCAGCGCGACGAACTCCTTTAAGCGCATTACAGCCCTCAATGAGCTTGGGATACTGGAGCAAAGTAGCGCCGAGAATATTAGCGAGGCCCTGAGTTTATTTGTCGAGCTTAGGCTCAAGCAGCAAATGAAGCGTATGCAGCACCCTGAGCCGTCGCAGCTAAGCCCCAATCACCTTGAACTGGGTAAGCTCAACCGCTTAGAACGCGACCTTCTGCGCGAAGCCTTACAAGTGGTGAAGGAGTTTAAGGCGACGATTAAGCGCCATTTTTGCTTAGACGCTTAAATCTTTCTGGCGATGGACTTGCTCAAGGTATGCATAAAGTGGATATCTTTCTCGCCGAGCAGGGCGAGATTATCCATGATCCAGCGGTGTTCTTTGGCCTCCTGATCGATGTCGAGCTTGCCTAACAGCTCCGTAAGCTTTGCGCGCAGCACCGATAATTGCGCCTCCTCAGGCGAGGCGACAGAGGTGGCCTGCTGCAAACCCGAGAGTTCATAGGCATAGAGCATCACCGCCTGACTCAGATTCAGCGAAGGATAAGTCACCGCCAAGGGAACCGTCGTCAGCAGAGCGCACTGAGCGACCTCTTCATTAGATAGACCGCGATCTTCGGCGCCGAAAACGATGCCCACCTTGTTCACACTGCTCCCCTTAAGCGCGATATTCTCGCGCAACTCATGCGGGGCTAAGAGCTGGCGCCGCTGATGACGCTCTTTAGCTGTGGTGCCGATGACCAAATCAAGATCCGCCAAGGCCTCGCCCAGCGTGTCAAAACAGCTGGCCTGCTCCAAAATTTCATTCGAACCGTGAGCTAACCAACTAGCCTCGGGCTGTAGATGTTGCTCGGAATTAACAATGCGTAACTGGCTGAAGCCCATTGTTTTAAGCGCACGGGCACTGGCCCCAACGTTTTCAGGGACTTTCGGTTCGACGAGGATGAAGACGATTTGCATGCTTTGATATGAGCCACAGTGGATATTAAACGCTCGAACAGGCCCATTGAGGACGTGACCGTAGACGCGTTAAAGAGATTGGGATTAGCCCGAGGGCATTAAATCTGAGAGATCACCCGAGGTCTTGCGCAAATGCTTACTCAGCATCATGGCAATGGCTTTGATGATTTTAGCCGCCATCAAGGGCTCTTCGACGAGCATCTTAGCAAAGCCATCGTCCTTGAGCATCAGCAATTTCGCGGCGGTAGCAGCCTTAACGGTGGCCGAGCGCGGCAGATTATCGATGATCGACATCTCACCCACCGACTCTCCTGTTTTGATCACGGCAATAAGACTCTGCTGGCCCCAGCCCTGATCGGAACCCTTGAGTACATGCAAAATCCCCTCAACCACGAAGCACATATAAGTGCCCTGCGCGCCCTCTTTGAAAACCAAGGCATTCTCATCGATCTCATGAGGCGTGAGATAAGCCGCCAAAGCCTCTAACTCAGCCTCAGTAAACTCCTGCAATAGCGAGCTATTTTGAAGGGACTGCTTAATTTGTTGTTGAGCCATGTCAGATGAAAATCCAAAACATCAATAAATAAATACTAGCACTATGTGACAAAGGTATTTAATGAAACTACTACGCGCAGTATGCCTACTTACGGGCTGAAACAAAACGTAGCAAAGACTGAGACCAAGCATCGGGGCGATAATGCTTATTTTTCCACCCTGCCCAATTAAGGCAGAAGTAAGTTTGAAAGCTCGCCCGAGGTTTTACGTAAATGAATACTGAGCATTCTGGCGATGGCTTTAAGCATCTTGGCGGCAATGACCGGCTGCTTGATTAGGAGCTGGTTAAACTCTTCACGCTTAAGCAACAATAAAGAGGCGGGGGAGGCTGTATTTACGGTGGCCGAGCGCGGCAGGCCATCGATAATGGCCATCTCGCCGACGGATTGGCCCTCACCGATGGACGCTATAAGGATATAAACATGTATACAAATGAACACCCTTGAGTAATTTGATGCGGGCTTTGGAGGGAATGTAG